>JAVTVY010032375.1:0-14051 GCA_036873755.1 Hanleya hanleyi
AAGCCTCCCTAACCCTGCTTTGACACTCGACTTCACGTACATTCCTCTCTAACACTGCTTTGACACTCGACTTCACATACATCTGTCCCTAACACCGCTTTCACACTCAACTTTCCATACATTCATCCCTAACACGACTTTGACAGTCAAATTCATATACATTCCTCCCTAACACCGCTTCGACACTCGAATTCACATACATTCCTCCCTAACCCCGATTTGACAAACTACAGAGTTCGGTGGAGAAATAAGTTTTTTATAGCTGAAACGAACCTGAACTTGATAGTATGAAAGTTACCTAAGTCCTAAACCCGCTTTGACACTCGACTTCACGTACAGTCCTCCCTAACACCGCTTTGACACTCGGCTACACGTACATTCCAATCCTAACACGGCTTTGACACTCGTCTTCACATACAAGCCTCTCTAACCCTGCTTTGACACTCGACTTCACGAACATTCCTCCCTAACACCGCTTTGACACTCAACTTCAGATACATTTGTCCCTAACACCGCTTTGACACTCAGATTCATGTATATTCCTCCCTAACCCCGATTTGACAAACTACAGACTTTGGTGGAGATATAATTTTTTTCATAGCTGAAACGAACCTGAACTTGATAGTTATGAAAGTTACCTAACCCTAAGTCCTAAACCCGCTTTGACACTCGACTTCAGGTACAGTCCTCCCTAACACCGCTTTGACTCTAGGCTACACGTACATTCCTCCCTAACACCGCTTTGACACTCGTCTTCACGTACATTCCTCCCTAACACCGCTTTGACACTCGACTTCACGTACATTTGTCCCTAACACCGGTTTCACACTCAACTTCCCATACATTCATCCCTAACACGACTTTGACAGTCAACTTCATATACATTCCTCCCTAACACCGCTTTGACACTCGGCCACACGTACATTCCTCCCTAACACCGCTTTGACACTCGTCTTCACATACAACCCTCCCTAACCCTGCTTTGATACTCGACTTCACGTACATTCCTCCATAACACCGCTTTGACACTCAACTTCACGTACATTTGTCCCTAACACCGCTTTGACACTCCAATTCATGTATATTCCTCCCTAACCCCGATTTGACAAACTACAGACTTTGGTGGAGAAATAATTTTTTTCATAGCTGAAACAAACCTGAACTTGATAGTTATGAAAGTTACCTAACCCTAAGTCCTTAACCCGCTTTGACACTCGACTTCACGTACAGTCCTCCCTAACACCGCTTTGACACTCGGCTACACGTACATTCCTCCCCAACACCGATTTGACATTCGTCTTCACATACAACCCTCCCTAACCCTGCTTTGACACTCGACTTCACGTACATTCCTCCCTAACACCGCTTTGACACTCGGCTACACGTACATTCCTCCCTAACGCCGCTTTGACACTCGGCTACACGTACATTCCTCCCTAACACCGATTTGACATTCGTCTTCACATACAACCCTCCCTAACCCTGCTTTGACACTCGACTTCACGCACATTCCTCCCTAACACCACTTTGACACTCAACTTCACGTACATTCCTTCCTAACTCCGCTTTGACTCTTGACTTCACGTACCTTTCTCAACATGATAGTTACGAAACGTACCTAACCCGAAGTGTCATCCTGATTCCTCCCTAACCCCACTTTGACAGCGGACTTCACATACATTCCTCCCTAACACTGTTTTGACACTCGACTTATTTCATTTTGATAGCTGAAATGAACCTGACCCTAACCCCTATCCTGATTCCTCCCTAACACCGCTTTGACACTCCACTTCATGTACATTCCTCCCTAACACTGCTTTGACACTCGACTTGATGTGCATTGACTTGATGTACATTGCTCCCTAACACCAGTTTGACTCCTGACTTCACGTACCTTCTTCCCTAACAGCGCTTTCACACTTTTCACATACATTTTTCCCCAACACCGCTTTGACACTTCAGTTGAAGTACATTCCCTTCTAACACCGCTTTCACAGTCAACTTGACATACCTTCTTGACTAACACCACTCTGACACTTTACATGTACATTCCTCCTTAACACTGCTTTAACTGTCAACTTGATGTACATTCCTCCATACACTGGCTTTGACACTGAAGTTGAAGCACATCATTCTCCCAGTATGTTTCAACATTTCATCTGAGGTACACTTTGGTGGAGAAATTCTTTGATTTCGATTGCTGAAATGACCATGAATGTAAAAGTTACTAATGATACATAACCCTAAGTCCTATCCCAATTTGACACTAGACTCACGTTCACTGCTCTCCAACACTGCTTTGACAGTTGACTTCACATACATTTCTGCCCGACACCGCTTTGACACACGACTTGAGGAACATGTGTAATGTTCCTGTTTGTTGGATTTCTACGTATAGTTAAGTTCATGTGATACATGTAAGCCATTCAGGTTCTGTAAGTTAGTAATAAGTTGAAACTTCATTTACAGTTGAAAAGTGCAAAGCTGAAATTGTGTACATATGTTTTATTGCTTCTTTTC
The DNA here is from genome assembly GCA_036873755.1 of Hanleya hanleyi. Lineage (NCBI taxonomy): Eukaryota > Metazoa > Mollusca > Polyplacophora > Lepidopleurida > Hanleyidae > Hanleya > Hanleya hanleyi. The sequence goes on from JAVTVY010032375.1 coordinate 2,521, forward strand.
AGAAGACATTGGTGATGGTGGTGTGCAATACCTCTGTTTTTACCAGTCCATCATTTTGAAAGGGTTGGAAGAAATATGGCATATTGAAGTTCACATGTGCAAACACAACGTGAATAGACACATCATTTACACATACAAGTTGATAGGCAGACAAGATGGCTAAATTGAAGATTTTTGTCCTCCTCCTTTTGACTGCATCCTTGATTAAAATTTTTACATCTGTGGAGGATCTTGGAAAAGAAATATGGGATTATATTTCTGAAAGAATAAATGCAGACGGCATGAAAGTGCCATGCATAATTTTGACTGGCAGCAATGTTTGGAGAGGTGAAATGCAGCCCAGAGTTTGGCAATATTTGACACCTCGATTATTGCTCTGGGATCCTTTGACTCAGTATTCTTGGATACAGGAGAAGATATACTGCCCACATGATGGAAGCGAACTCCATATTATAACCCTTTTTGATGTTGAAGTACAGGTACATTACTGCCTTAACGTTACTTTATTAATGGAATAGACCTGCATGCAGGTTTGAAAGCATACAAAAATGTTTAGCGTTTTGAAATAAAAAAATATGGCAGTGGAGTATTCCATGAAGTAAGAGGGTTGCAGCCAGCAATGAGCACTGCCTCAGGGGATATTGTATGGGTGCTCCAATGTTAAAATGTAAGAATAGAGTTTTTGGTTTAGCTGAAATGCACATGGACATGTTTCCTTAAGTTGTCAGTGGATGATTATGAAAGCCGCTACACATGTTTTTTTTTATCACTGGAGGATGAACGTGTGTTATTTGTGAGATTAAATATTAAAACTGGAATAAAACTGCTTTGACAGTCCATTTGACAGTATGTTATTTCATTTAGTGTAAATGTGGGTGGAATGTACATGTATCGTCATCTGGGATATAAATTAAGCCGGACAAAATATTTGAGAGTATAGCTGCTATATTCCATTTAATGTGAGTGCCCATACACTGTGCCATCATGGAAAGCATAGAGAAATAATGTCGTTTATAGACTGTCGCTTTATGAAACATACATATCTGATGAAGTGTCGCTTTAAAAAATATACATCGCTTTCAAAGTGTCGTTTTTAGACTGTCGTCATCTTACAAGTAAGAATGGCCCTGACCATATTTCTAAGCATGGCTGTATGATTCAGTGAAAGTGTCGTTATACAGTGTCGTTGTGGGAGGAGAATAGTCCTGGTACCTCACATGTGTCGTTTTAACACTGTCGTCTTATGGAGCATCCATGCACTGTGCCATCATGGAAAGCATAGAGAAATAATGTCATTTATAGACTGCCGCTTTATGAAACATACATATCTGATGAAGTGTCGCTTTAAAAAATATACATCGCTTTCAAAGTGTCATTTTTAGACTGTCGTCATCTTACAAGTAAGAATGGCCCTGACCATATTTCTAAGCATGGCTGTTCTTAGATGATTCAGTGAAAGTGTCGTTTTACAGTGTCGTTCTAGAAAATCGTTGTGGAAGGAAAATAGTCCTGGTACCTCACATGTGTCGTTTTAACACTGTCGTCTTATGGAAGGGGGTAATGCCCCTGTCGAGAGAAACTACATAATATACATATCTTTCAAACTGTCATCTTTCAAGGTGAGTGTCCACACACTGTGCCATCATGGAAAGTATACAGAAATAATATCATTTTAGACTGTTGCTTTATGAAATATAAATATCTGATGAAGTGTCGTTTATAGACTGTCGCTTTATGAAATAAACATATCTGATGAAGTGTCGCTTTTAGACTGTCGCTTTAAAAATATACATCGCCTTCAAAGTGTCGTTTTTAGACTATGGTTCTTCTATTACAGTAAGAATGGCCCTGACAATATTTCTAAGCCTGGCTAGATGATTCAGTGAATGTGTCGTTTTACAGTGTCGTTATAGAAAATCGTCCTGGGAGGAGAATAGTCCTGGTACATGTACCTTACATGTGTCGTTTTAAAACTGTCGTCTTATGGAAGGGGGAATGCCCCTATCGAGACAAACTACATAATATACATATCTTTCAAAGTGTCGTTTTTACACTGTCGCCTTACAAAGAGGGGTAATTAATAGCCCAATCTCGTGCTCCCTTACATGGAGTATGGACCCTGAAGAGAGAGAGAGCGCGAGCATTAGGTTTTAACGTCGCGCTCAGCAATATTTCAGCTATATAGCGACGATCAAACAAAATTCTAGTTACTCAAGATAATCCAACACATTAAAACATACACACATTAAAACTTATGCAACAAACTTTCTTCTCTCAAATAACCTAAGACACAGCCTTCTTTCACCCGACCAAAAATATCTTCTAACTGACTGAACAGTGGTCAATGGTCAATGGCGTCACAAGTCTATTCCACATTATAGTTGTTTGAAAAATATGCAAAGAATAAACAAAAAATCTCCCGAAAACTACAATCTCAAAATTCCTAACTTTTCTCCGAGAAATCGTAAAATGCATTGTTATATTTACATTTTCCGCATATGAGAGGGAAACCACCACCAGCACGCTCTGACGAATCTTAACAACAGGATCCATTTGTCCGCCACATTCACCGGTCTACATGGACAGCAAATGTTGTCAACGCAAATTTGTCATAACTTTTCCTGTTAAAATCACTGACGCATATGGAGCCAAAATATGAACCAGTCGTGCTTTATAGGATCGTCAAATGAATCGTTATTATACATTTTCCCCACAGAACCATGCCCCGAGGAGACTGTCGATAGGCGATGTAAAATCGGCCATACACGATTAACTCACGAACATTTACTAAAAAAAAAGAGCCAGTCCCAATGTGTATGCCATGCCACGAAGAACTCACAGTGAAACATATTCTTATCGACTGTATAGATTTTAACCCTATCTGGCCTGGGCTTTTTGGGACCTGTCCAGGCCTGGGGGGGGGGGCCGAAATGGCCCCCCCTAATTATTTTTCTTACCCCTTGAGCTAGGGAGCTGAAACTTATCACACTATACCCTTGGGTCAAGCTCTACCAGAAAATGTGAAAAAATCCAAGATGGCCGCTTTGATGCCGTCACAGTGACGTCATTTCCAAAAACGACTTTTCGGGGTCGATTTTTCGGTCAGATTTTCCGAATTTTTTATTTTTGCAATTTCGCCGCAAAAACTGCATGATAAATTAGTTAATATTAATGTGATGTCAAATAAAATAGTTTTTGCCCACTTTTCATCGCGAAAAAGCAGAAATTTTGAAGAAATATGACAAAAATATCACTTTCCTGCTACCCCATGTGGCCGCCATCTTGGATTTACCCATGATCCTCTGCTCGGGGGGTCATGCAAATAGGCTCAAAATGACCCCAATATGACAAACTATAAAGTCACGGAGTTTCAGCTCTCCATTTTTTGTCGTTCCGTATATACACTGTTAGAATTTTTGGGTCGGACCGACCCAATAATGTTGGGTCAATGGGCTTCCGACCCAAAAAATACTAGTCAGAAATTTTGGGTCAACTATTTTGACCCAACATTATTAGGTCACCACTCTTTTGGATCGCTCCCCGACCCAATATTCTTGGGTTAAAATCTTGGTGATTAGCATTGATCCTAATTGGTCAACTAGTTTGTTACTCCCACCACATATTTACACCGTTAGAATTATCTGGTCGCACCGACCACTTTTTTTTCCTAGTCAAGAGTCGAAATTTCCTAGTCAAGATTGACGACTAGTATTTTCTTAGTCACCACCTCTAAATCTGAATACTCTTCATGAGCCGCGGAGCACATATGTGGGGGAGGGAAGGCTGATCTGTATACTGGCCATGTTAAATGTTGGGCTGGTGCTATCTAATATAGGACTTATAACATTATAACATTGCGGGCTCCGCGGTCCCTGTTTTCTTGATCAGATTTCCAACCATGCATATTCTAACTGATCTGCTTTACTGCTCCAACTAAAATTCCAATCCAGGTTATAGCAGATAATCAGTCACTTGTCATTTTTGTAAGGCCTGATTTATCACTGGCCATTTTGGCATGTTTTAAAAAGAATAACTAAACCGGCATACATGTATACAAACAGGTCCCCTGGTGGGACTCTTATATATAATACGAGGGATAATAGGGCTCAGGTCATCACGCAGTTTGATATCTGGCCCCCGGGGCCGATCTGTCGGGGCCAGGATCATAATAGCGGAATGTAAGCTTGGATATCCCTCGGAGATGCCCCTGGAAGTCCGAATCATGAGCTTGGATATTCCCTGCAGATACGGTCACGGACAAGACTTGTGTTTTGGCAGTGATTAACTTATTTATTTTCCAAGCATTTAAAAATGTGTACGCATTCATAATATTACATGTAGTTTGTCAGGAAATAAAATGCGCTCATTGTGTCCACCTATATTCTGCGAAACGGTCGATGTGGTCGATGCAAAAAGAATGTGAAACTCACTCCACTTGTCATTTTTTTTTTTAATGTATACAATTGTTCAGGCGCGAGGGGTCAGGCGCGAGCGGTCACCGCCGGGGTCTAACTACGGGTTCCTAATTACAGGGAGCAGTCGGGATCGCCTGAATAACCTGACCCTGGCGAGGCTAGACGATCGACTGTGTGCCTTTAAAATCCGATTGGCCTGATCCCCCCTATTGTTTTATTAACGTCGGAAACCACCGAACACAAAACGGGCACCCCCGAACAAAAAAGTAATCACGTGACTCAGGCGCCATATTTGATTTTTCTGTTGCCACTTCGGTCTTCGCTGTTCACGTCAAGTTTTCTGGTTTTATTCAAAATTCTACAACAATCATAGTTTTGTACATGCAGAATATTACTTCCAAGTTTGGGACGCGTTGTAATTACTGCAATGGACGGGCTATCCACTCGGACAGTCGATGAAACTGATTTTGTGTCGCTGACCAGTACAAAAGATTAGGCCTATGGCCGACATGTTCAGAGGTGAGTATGGGGTTCGATAAGGGGAAATTGCCTGTGGCAGGCCGTGTCTGGCCGTGGCAGGCCGGCTTAAATACACTGATTACGTGTTTTATGCACAAAATTACAACTATCTGTGGATGTTACTATAATATTTATACAGTTCTCCTTTTATCTAGTAATTTTATAAGCATAAATTAGTTATTATAATGCATGAGTCAAGCGAAACCAACACCCCCCCACCCCCCAACCTCGGGGTTTAGTGGGGACTTAGCAAATGAGAGTTGTTAAAATGCTTCAATGCCCCACCCCCTGGGGCAAAACATTGAAGTGAATCCCCACCTAAAGTCTAAACCTCAACCAAGTACAATTTACGTCCCATCCCTAGGTAAAAGAAATATTAACTGAATCCCAACATAAACAGGACTGAAAACGTGTGAAAGCGTCACTCTCTGGGGCGTAAACATGTTGTGAAGCCCCAGGTAATCCCCCACTAAGCCCGACCCTTGCCCGAGGTTGGGGGGTGGGGACTTCGTTTGACTTCGTGCATAATGCCCAGGATCGTCAATTTCCTCTTACTTGCTCAAAATTGTGCAACAGTCTAAATAATAGCAAAAAGGTCAAACGGAAGCTAGGCCGGCTTATTGATTGTGATTTATGCATAAGAATTATTGTGGATCTCATTATAATATATATTTATGTATTATCTACAGGCAATTTTGCTGTTGTAAGAGCATAACATGTAGTTATTTACACCTTTATTTTTATATTTGTGTGTTTATTATGACCAGCTGTCCTGAAATGTGTAAAATAAACTGTTTATTTTACACATGTCAGGGCAGCTCGTCTTATTTTGTCATTGTATGGTTCATTATTGTTAATTTCTTATGGGACGGTCCAATTGTGATACCGTGGCAGGCCGGCTTATTTACATTGATTACATGCTCAATTTTATCATGTGTGTGTGTATGCCAATTATTGTTACTTCCTATAAAGCCAAGGATTTAATGATGCATATTATGGTTGTTTTTAGAATATTTATATTTGATCACAATTACCAGACCACATTGAATAGCCTGTATTTTGGTGTAAGGCTTTACTTAACATTGATATTTTCTCATTTCAGATGCTGAATGAATTTTCACTCTTAACCCCAGAGGTGGCTGGCTACATGACATTCAGCTCCAAACTAGAGTCCGTTCTTGGTCAGCTTATAGACGAAACATGTACAAAGGCAACTTCCTATCCAAGAAGCCATCCCTTGGTCAAACTGGTGGCCACGATTCCAAATTTGAACACCGATCTCAATTTCAACATGGGTAGGTTAACTATTCAATTGTATTGTATCACTAACAGTATGGTTGTCCCCTGACGCCCGTAGGGCTAAAGGGGGACTATAGTATTGGGGTCCGTCCGTCCGTGTCCGGAAACCGGACAATAACTTCTGGAAAACTAAACGGATTCTTTTCAAATTTGGTATGTGGGTACCTTGCCCCAAGATCACGCTGATCCGCATATAGGTGGCGCCACCTGGGGGCCAATTTTGTTTCCAGGCAATAACTTTCGAAAAATTGAACAGATTCTTTTTAAATTTTGTGTGTGGGTACTTTGCCGCAAGATCTCACTTGGAATTGTTTTTCATGCTGACCCGCCTATAGGTGGCGCCACCTGTGGGCCAAGTTAAAATTTTGTTCTCATACAATATTTTCTGAAATCCTGACCGGATTAGGACAAATTCGATAAAATTTGGTGGGTACCTTGCCTCTGGATCTCACTTGGGTTTGCTCCGCATGTCGGGTACCGAAAGTTACGGTTCGAAGTCAAATCAATTGTTCCGTCGGGGGGGAGGGGGGCCCTCGGTGGCCGAGTGGTCTAAGGCGCCTCGCTGATGACCGCTAGCCTCACACCGCTGAACCGGCACGGGTTCAAGCCCAGCTGGTCCATATGTGAATGTTTGTCAGTTACTTGCCGAAGGGCGGTGGTTCTCTCCGGGTATTCCGGCTTCCTCCACCAACCAAACTGACTGTCACCATATGAGTGAAACAAACTTGAGTGTGACATTAAGCCAAATTCTCTCCCTCCCTTTTTCAACGTCGGGGGACTTGAACCCTCGGGTTTTCATTAATATCAATTTTCTAGTGTGTTCTTGTACACACTCTCTGTTAACACAACATTTCAGTCTCCACAATTTTGTAGTACATGCAGATGAAGATCTGGCTAGTTATTTTGTACACATCCTTGGGTGAACATGTTACATGTACTTGTAGCGTGTCTCTGTCAATGTGTTTTGAAGCCTTATAATATTGCCGTAAATTTTTTTTAAAATGTACCGCTACTTGTTTACCAAGGTTATATTTTAAGTATTCATATGTTTTAGACGTGAACCTGATCGGAGCTTTGACAGGCCTGGTGTATCTTCTTCCAACCACATCCAAGAAAGACGGGGATGCCCACCGATATCTAATGGACGGTTGCGGAACAAACACCACCACAGAGGAGATTTCAAGATGCCATTGCTGATCGGCACCATCCGTTCATCATGGTATTTGGGACGGCCAGCGACATCTCCAAGATTCTGGTCTATGTCGACTAAGTGCCTGTTCGAGCATCTCCAAAGCCCTGTATGTCCAACTGGCATACTAATTTGTGCTGAATGTCCAGTACTCCACACACGTGTCAGCAGTCTTGGAGTTATTCCAACTGAGTTGTCTGGGATTACCCATGAGGCGACCTTAAATCCGTGTCCGAGAATGTTTGAGGAAGTTGGGCATTGACAGTTGAGAATAAGGGGCACATGCTGCTTTGGAATTCAAATGAATATGGATGGAGCTTTCCCCACTGTGATGTGTAGTTGTACTACATATGAAATTGCATGAGCAATGGTCTTTTTCATTCCTGGATTTGTGTATCAACCCAGTGATATTTTTACTTCGCATAAAGTCATTGAGAAACAGCTTTTTTTGTAATTTCTGGAGCACTGCGATTAACTCCACTTGTGCAACAACACATTCCAATTGTGATTTTACAAGTACATGAACTGTGATTCTTCATTCGAATTGTGCTTGCTGTGAAGAAATGTGATACTTGGAGAACATTTTGGTATATGGTATTGGCCACCAACTGTATCGCCTATTTAGTAATCAGATCACCTGTGATTCTATGAAAAAAGGTAGCTGAACATATGTCACCCCCTTAACTGGCAAGTTGTGGACAGACTGAACCATCACTGTTTGATTTGTGCCGTAATTTGTTTTTTTTATATCTTTGTGATGAACTGGAGAGTTCTGGACACACTGAGAGCCATCACTGTTTTACACGTTTTCTCACACCATGAATTAATGGATATAATTTTATAGATGTACCTTTATAGCCTCTTTGGTGAAGTCTGTGATTTTGTTATATGCATCTTTGAGCTATTTTATATGTATACATGTATAATACATGTGAAAATGTGATGACATGTCACATCCATAAGGTATCCTTAAATTAAGATGAATCAATGCTTTACTTATTGAAAATATATTTTCACATGTTTATTAAAATTTAAAGTCTTTTTCTTGTCATTTAGCAGTCTTGTGATTCGACCCTAGTACAAAGTAGTATGGTGGATAGTCTATCAGCGTTGAATCAATTCGCTTATTAAATGCAGAGCCATACATCTCCAGGCCGTGCATCACATTTTGCCCTCCTTGAAATGGCAATTTTTTGCTTGAATTCAGCGGAGGGCGACCCAAAATATCCATGTCGATTACGACCCAAAAAATGCCGTCCAGTGAATATGGGTCAAATCGACCCAATAATATTGGGTCATTACGACCCAAATTCATTGGGTCGGAATGACCCAAAAAATTCCGACCCAATGATTTTGGGTCAAATCGACCCAAAACTTTTGACCCAACAACTTTGGGTCCGTCATGTCTGTACCCAATATCTTTGGGTCGAATTCGACTAGTATTTTTTTGGGTCGATTCGACCCAATCCTTCTAACAGTGTAGCGCAGAAAGTTTGGTAGGGGGGGCCATAATGGCCCCCCCCCCCAGGCCTGGTAGGGTTAAGATTGTAAGATATTCTTTCTTTCGAATGACTACTTTGGACGATCTTTTAGTGTTATTTGAGAGAAATGGGTGTGTTGAATAAGTTTTAATGTCTGTATGTTTTAATGCATTGGATTACTAAGTTATTAACTTGAATACTTAGAATTTTGTTTGATCGTCGCCATATAGTTGAAATATTGCTGAACGCGACTTTAAACCTTAGTTCTCGCTATATCTCTCTCTCTCTCTCTCTCTCTCTTTCTCTCTCTGTCGATACAGAATAAATATAGTTGGCATATCCGCGCCGAAACGGTTACTGGCAACATAATCCCGAATTTTGACACGAAACTCCTCGCACCGAAATCCAGCGACTTACTGATAACAAATGAAATGTAAGGCACGGTTGGCTGTTTTTAACAGCGAACACAAAATAAATCGCGTCGATGATGTGCCCAGTTCCTGGGATACTTGAATCGAACCAACAAGGCGTATAGCTGCTAAATTATATAATGTTCAGCGAATGCGATTGATAAAACAGAACACGCCCACACAAATACTCAAACATATTGTATGTGTATGCGACATCTTGGATCAAGATGAATCGGACAAATATATAGTTGACCTTAATATTTGCCAATCATTGGTTTATTTGTCATTGAATTGAGAAGCTTCTTAAAAGACGGCCACATTCTTCCCATTAGGCTGTGTTGCCCCTGGAGCTACCGATTACCCTTGTAATTCGAGTGTTCTGTGAGCAGACTTTGATTGATATTCTACTCTGAGCCAGACGACGTAAGTTTAAAAAAAACACTTCAATTATAACCTAAGCGAAACGATATTACTCAACATCTTGTGCTTTCCTCGTCAGTGTGTTGTGTCCTACTTTGTTAATCACTATTCCACAACATCTGTAACTATAATTAGTATCTGCATAACTATTCATTTTGATTAATTAAAGGCTAGAATACAAGGCATTTTTTTGTCATATCACAGTATCACAGAACGCCAACGAGAAAGGCGAGGACCATGCAAGTAATAGTTTAAACGCTTTGGGGAGTATGGAATCCTAGAGCGACATGATTTTCGAGTGTCTGTCACGAGAACACGGACTAATTGTTAAAAGTTTTCAAAGGAAGAAGATGTTTTTTGAGTTCACACATAAATTCAATACTTTAGCAATCAGGTCGCGTTTACCATGATGAGCATTTAGAAGTTGAATAATTGTCTCAACCTGCAATGTGCACACTTTTTTACATATAGACAGGGTTTGACTAACCACGAGCATCTCAAATATGATGATTAATTGTGCACGAAGAATGAAAATATAAAACTCCATTGCTTTAATATGTGGTCAGGAGAGGGAGTGTTATAATGCCCTTTCTTTAGATCTACACATCGCGACGTCATAATTCTCCGAGCAAAACCTCATGGGTAAATCCAAAATGGCTGTTACTGTGGTGTGACTGAATAGTTGCGTTTCCGCCCTTCTCTGTAAACTTGCTTCCTCTTACGCAAAAATACCCACAGTTATTGTATTTCATATCAGACAATTATTTCATATGTGTTCCATACTTCCGGTGAGAGCAACAACAACCAACCCCCAACCATTCCAGGCGCGGTATACACCATTCCAAATCGACCAGGTCACTTGTCATTTAGATGCAGACCTAGTAGAGGAGGTGTATGTGGGTCAATGTAGGTCGTATAGAAATCTTTTTATGACATCCACTGTCATTGTGGTGTATGAAAAGGTGGGAAATAATTATATTTTTGAGAAAAAAAATACATATGATCACAACAACAACATCGACGAAGACACCCACTTCTGGCAAAGTCACCCATTACTACCAAAGCCACTGTGCAGTTAATGCACGACATTAAATCGACAAACGGCTTTAATATCGAACTATGTTTTGAATGTGCTAGATCGCCTACTATGCCAATCTGTAATGGCTTCGTCCTGGGATAGATAATTCGCATATCATCTCATTTGTTGGGTATGTATGATAAATAAATCTGCACTTCGCGATAGATCTCTCTTGCCATTGCCACATTGTTCCATTCATGAAAATGAGTAATTTCGGTTATGTGGAAGAGCGCTGCATATATATTCCTCTGATAACACCAATAAGAGCATGAAATGATGCAGAGATAATGCGGGTGTATACTCGACCTCAAGCCTCCCCTCTGCCGTACATAGCATGACTTCTCATGCCGATGGGACAAGCCTTTGTAAATGAAAAAAAATATCACTTTTGGCATTATGGTAGGGTAAAGATTCAAAACACCCACTAATCTGATCGCATCTGCCAGTCTGGAATATAGAGACCCCCTCATTTAGTGCCTCGCGATTGTTTTCACTTCGAACATACAGAATCAGAATCATCTTTATTGCTCAATTTTGTCACAAGGACTAAACACAAAATTGCAAACTAAACATATACATGATCTGGTGGGCAAGTGAGAAGCCGAATAGAATTCAACTTGTTAAACTAAGACAACCGTTGTTAAATTCACTTCATTCACGTTTCCGGATAACTGGTTCGAGATATTGGTAGATCTTTGTATTGCAGTAATTGATTCTATG
>JAVTVY010032376.1:0-14147 GCA_036873755.1 Hanleya hanleyi
ATAAGGGAAGTGGGAAGAGGTGCCGACATACTGACAGAGCCACATGACTTCACAGTATAGTCTTCTGGTTAACCTATTCTAAAGCACATACCAAGAATCTAACGATTCGTGATATGTGTTGTATCTCAGGTACGCTTTTATTGTACCTGTTTATGTGGAAACTTGGATGACATGACCACACGGCCCCTAGCACCGACATAAGCGGTATTAGATACAAATCTAGAGAGCTATGATGGGAATGCTCTGACAACTCGTATATTGGTAATTGGTGAGCTGTGTCGCTGTGACATCTCGTACACTGGGGATTGATGAGCTGTATCGTCGTCAGATAAAAATGACGGCATTGAAACACAAACGACTAGTCTGTAAGGCCCGACGTCGACCCAGCATCAACTTCCCACAGATGCCAACATATATCAAAGACCAAAAGGCACGGTGCTGCCTTGTAAGTTTATCAAGGTCATTCTGGGCTGACCTCGACCTCATTTAAAAGATCACAATGTTCAAAATATGAACAAGCATATATACTCATAAAGACAATATTAAGACAACTGTTTCAGCTAACTCTTCTTTAGGCATTGTTGCCACACATGGACCTTGATGTAAAGTTCAATAAAGGGCATTGTCGATAGAATTTGTCGTTGTGAAATGAATGTGGGCATTCAGACAGACTGACCGACGGGTGACAATATCTGCAAAACGTCGCTGCAAAAAATGTAAATGGTGTTTTTTTTTGTCGATGTCTGTGTCGCCGGTGTCCATTCGTGTATCCAATTCGTAAGAGCGCTATATTACATTGGGAAATTACTTGATCTTTTTCAAAGGCCTTTTGGAGCTTAACTAGAAGTCATTTGCGTACACTTCGCCATCCATAAGATGGCTTTGCGAATCGTGTGCCCCCATTATCGCGAAGCGATATCCGGTACTTTACCGTATTCTGTTCGGCCTTCATCCGGCGGAGAACAGACTCGAGAAATCTGTTAAATTACAGGTTTTCATACCACTTCGGAAACAGATATTGCCTGGGCTTACAAACTATATAGGTATGAATAACTTTCGTATCATCCAAGAGGTGTGGTAGATCTGTAATTTTGAACAAGTAGGACATCACATGACTCGAAAATGGCGGGTTACGTTGGGGTTACGTCGGCAGACTTTAGCTGATTGGCTGACGAAGTCACGTGGTATTGATTTCTGGAAATTCCCTCTTGCAGTTGCCGAAAGTAGGCTGAGAATAGATACACACGATCCCAGGGTCAAAATGGCATTTCCGGCGGTTCCGGTCCTGAAAGTGATTTTTTTTCAGCTGAAGATCCATTTATACAACCTATACGAACCAGTCAAGAAGACCCAAAAAATTCTTCTGAATCGTTCGAAGAGCTCAGGTACACGAGAAACTTTTTTATATTTGCATTTTTTGCTGCCGCCTATACTTACAACATTACGGGGAGCTAAAGTTTCTCGTGGTGCACATTGCACGATAGGAAGGAAACATGGCCGGTTCCCAAACTGTCCAACGATCTATTCAAGCACCGGAAGGACGTAGATAATAAGCAGAAGCACCCAAAATAAATGAGAACAAATTAAAGAGATGGACAACACATTCATTCAAACATACTCATGTAATGCATTCAAGAGATAGGCATCGTGGACTAGAATATTAATATTCAATTTAAGGTATTATGTGAACGCCTTGGTAATGCTCAACTGATTAGTCATGATCTTTAATCTCATATATAAATATGAAGATGACCATCGGTCGATTGTCTTGACCAAGTAGTAAATATCACTGATCTATTGTAGCACAGGTCGCTTCACCGGTTCTAAACCAAGAATACCAAGATTGCATGATATAAATTCAACATTGAGATAAGTTAACACACAGCTTGATGAGACAGTGTTGCGACCCGGTTTAGAAGAACAAGTTATATTTTCCACCGAGCATACTGGGAGATAGCGGCCTCAGAAACATTTGCAATAAGCCTGGTATTCCACAGCACGATTGTTTTGCCATGTGATCATCATTGACGATTGAAATCAATTTTGAGATACTCTTTTCTTAATATAGTTCAAATGTTGCACCAAGTACAACAATGACTTCATATTGTAGAATTTTCGGTCCCCACGGCGACATAGGGCTTGCGCGCGATCTTAGATATTGTAACTTAATACCCCTGTCTATTGTGTTCTATTTGGGCCAAGTTTGCGTCGCGTGGCGACTTTTAGAAACTCGCCACTCGCCACACGCCGTGGACCTCTCCGGCGCGCGGCGACTGGCGACTTTCTGCTATCTCTTAACCTGCAAAACTTCGCCAGTCGCCACCCGCCGTAAAACACGGCGAGTTTCGCTCTATCTTTTAACCTGGAAAAACTCGCCGCGCGCCACACGACGGATGAACCACGGCGCACGGCGGCTGGCGACTTTTGACTGTAGTGAAACTCGCCACTCGCCACGCGCCGTGGACCTCTCCGGCGCGCGGCGACTGGCGACATTCTGCTATCTCTTAACCTGCAAAAACTCGCCAGTCGCCACCCGCGGTAAAACACGGCGAGTTTCGCTCTATCTCTTAACCTGGAAAAACTCGCCGCGCGCCACTCGCCGGATGAACCACGGCGCGCGGCGACTGGCGACTTTTGACTTCTGAAATTCTCAGGACTTTTTCTCAAGTGCGCATGCCCGGGGAGCATCAATTATCGGAATATTTTGTTCGAAACATGCTGTCATTTAATTTAATTTTAAATCTCTTCCTCGTGCATAAATATACATAATTTCTAATGAATGAACTCTCCAGCTACATCTGATGCTATGTGGCTAATTTTTAAGATGTAAGCTATCTGTAATAATTAATATAGTTGTTTTTTGAAACAAGTTCTTTTTAATGCAATACGCATATAGGGCAATCTAATTTTGTCAAATGTGCAGATATTTTTTTATTAAAATACTCGTTATCCGTTTCTGTGCAGAACTTGCATACTCTCGTTATTATCTGCTGGTATATTTTAAAAATTTAACACCAAGACAACATTTTCAATCGTTTTTTTCATTCGTTTTATATAAGTGCCTATATATATTTATGAAACAGCATATCGTTTTCAATTCAGGATGAATCGCTTTGAAATTTTTCCTTATTTAAGATACAATAAAGCACTCGACGCGGGAATTTTGTTTTATAAGATAAAAGCAACGTCAACTAATATGCTGTATGAAATATTAAGAAAGCGAATAGAGCGTCATCGTCATATTGATTAAAAAAGTAAGAAAAAATGCTAACATTTTCTCTGGATGATTGAATTTCTCTCTTCGTAAGTTTTATGTGAAAAACGAGCTTTATTGCTGTTTTAACCCATAGAGCGGCTCTTTGTTGGGTTGATATTTCCTGTATCACAAACCCTACAAACTATCAAGACCCTATTTTTAAAGATGAAAAGACGTATTTCTTTCAACAGTTTCCATATTTTTTTTTACTTCCTCAAATTCTATGAGATCGCGACTGTGATTTATGATATTGCAACTGCATAATTGATGCTCCTCGGGCATGCGCACTTGAGAAAAAGTCCTGAGAATTCCAGAAGTCAAGTCACCACTCGCCGCGCGACGTGGTTTGTCCGGCGAGTGGCGCGCGGCGAGTTTTCCAGGTTAAGAGATAGAGCGATACTCGCCGTGTTTTACGGCGCGTGGCGACTGGCGAGTTTTTGCAGGTTAAGAGATAGCAGAAAGTCGCCAGTCGCCGCGCGCCGGAGAGGTCCACGGCGCGTGGCGAGTGGCGAGTTTCACTACAGTCAAAAGTCGCCAGTCGCCGTGCGCCGTGGTTCATCCGGCGAGTGGCGCGCGGCGAGTTTTTCCAGGTTAAGAGATAGAGCGAAACTCGCCGTGTTTTACGGCGGGTGGCGGCTGGCGAGTTTTTGCAGGTTAAGAGATAGCAGAAAGTCGCCAGTCGCCGCGCGCCGGAGAGGTCCACGGCGCGTGGCGAGTGGCGAGTTTCTAAAAGTCGCCACGCGACGCAAACTTGGCCCAAATAGAACACCATACCTGTCACACTCTATTGCGATCAGCCGTCGACCGCTTTGCGCTCCCGGACTTTGAAATTTTTCACCAAAGCGCAGTGACATCGCCGTAAATTGTGAAATCCATGACACCAGGTAAATTACAGTAGCTTACAGTACGTTCTTGACTCGCTTATTACGCTCTCACTGCGACCCTATGCGTTCCCAGTTTGATCATCAGTGCGCTCTCAATGCGCTCCCACTGCGCTCTGTGTGCTCTCAGTGCGCTCTCAGTGCGTCCAAGTCGCTGCCGCT
The DNA here is from genome assembly GCA_036873755.1 of Hanleya hanleyi. Taxonomy (NCBI): domain Eukaryota; kingdom Metazoa; phylum Mollusca; class Polyplacophora; order Lepidopleurida; family Hanleyidae; genus Hanleya; species Hanleya hanleyi. The sequence continues at coordinate 4,300 of JAVTVY010032376.1, forward strand.
GCGCTCTCACTACGCTCTCAATACCTTTGCAACTTGTTCATTGCGCATGTGCGGCGTGGATAAAAATAGAGCCTCCTGCGACCAGGGCATCAGTCTACTATCAGCAGGCCAAAAACCAAGAAGTCCGCACATTCTGCTTGCCTGCGGCCATGGTCAAGATCAGATGCACACTGATTGTGTATAGACGATGGAGCTGTATTTATACCAAAATGTGTGTGGGGGGTCAGTGGAAGTGGGATCGTAATAAGAACGCACTGTGAGTGAGTGAGTGAATAGAATTTAACGTCGCTTTCAACAATATTTCAGCTATATCACGACGAACCAACTAAGCACCACCCAGCCCAGTTGTGTTCCTGCTACTTCAAGGAAGAAATCTTTGAAGCAGCATGGAACCAGACACCCTCCATCCACCCTATAAAACACTAAGGACAGCGCACAAGACACAGACAAGACGCTTACATGGTGCAATAAAGACAAGTGATATTACAGTGCTAGACATCACATTGTCAAGTTCCTGTTGCTTCTCAGCAAAATGCATTGAAGCAACAGGAAACAGGAACCTGAACCCACCCAACCACCCGCGAACGCACTGTGAACCTATTGCAAACGTCGGAACAACGCGTTGGACGTATAACGAGCGTCATAGTCTCAATGGCAGCGTAGTGTGGACGTAGAATGAGCGCAAACAAGCCCACAAAGCGGAGTAGAAGTGCAGTAGCAGCGCAATAAGAACGCAAGAGGCACGTATTGAGAGCCCAATTAGCGTACAGCAGTCGCACACCAGTCGCAGGGGACGATTTCTACGACCCCAAGTCGTTTCTATGTGTTGTTGCTACGTCCACGATATGCTCATGTAGTTCGCTTTGCGCTGCCATGGCGACTGTACTGCGTCATTACACCGTTCTCGTCAGAGCGCCGACCCGCTGCGCTTGTTTTGTGCATGCACAAAACAAGCGCCGAGGTTTGGCGCTCAAGGTAGCTCATGGCGACCCTCTCCCGTCCTTGACAGTTTCCACTGCGTCACCAAATCGTTCTCAGAGACCTTACTGCGCTTTGCCTCACGCTTTCATACTTTTCAGGTCGCAGTGGGAGCGCCAGCGTGATCGCGGGTGAGTGTGACAGGGCCTTAAGGTCGTCTGTTGACTCGAGTGATGGTGTCTACTTAACCCTTCCAGATAGATTCCAGTTCGGCTCCGAGATTTCTCGAAGACTTGAAATGGATAACAACACAACACGCATCTCTGCAGATATAGGTTTTACTATATATGCATTTCGTGTCAACTACAACATTTCAGGTAATTTGTTAACTCTACCGGTGGTGTGTAGGAGAGTATGATGGAATAAACTCTAATTTGAAATCTCTAAACATTCACTTTTATACTCTCCTGGTTCATGGTGACCTATCAAATTCTCAGTACAATTATGACATCTCGAATCTCTATCTGTCTCATTTTCTAAACATGCGCATCAGAGTCAGGATTACGAAGTACAAATTCAGTGCAATTACACAACCATGCAATATTAAACCATATAGACCATATATATATATATATACTCCGACATTTAAAATATGACTTCCAGTTTGCATGCACAAATTTGGGACAAAGTATGGTGGCTAAGAAATCTACCTTTACATGAAAGTTTGGTGGCTAAGAAATCAATATTTCACACATCTTCCAACCACAAAATTGTATGACACTATCGCAGAGAGTTCATTCAACTCAAAGTAGAAAAGCAAAAGTAACAAAATGCATAATTCATTAAAACGATATCCAAAGTTCATAGCATAGTCCGTATTCATAGCTTAGTTCGTTATCTGCAATATCAGTCAAATATATTAAATGATTATCGTACGTACCTGAGATACAACACATCACGAATCGTTAGATTGTTGGTATGTGCTTTAGAATAGGTTAACCAGAAGACTATACTGTGAAGTCTTGTGGCTCTGTCAGTATGTCGGCACCTCTTCCCACTTCCCTTATATGCGTTGTAAGTCTTACTTGTATATGGCGAGATTCTGCTGGTGGACGTTTTGTCCCCGAGGCCCGCCTCCTGAACCGAAATTTTGGTCTTTGATATATGTTGGCATTGTGGGAAGTTGATGCTGGGTCGACATCGGGCCTTACAGACTAGTCTTTTGTGTTAAATGCTGTCATTTTCATCTGACGACGATACAGCTCACCAATACCCAGTGTACGAGTTGTCACAGCGACACAGCTCACCAATTTGCAGTATACGAGTTGTCAGAGCATTTCCATCATAGCTCTCTAAATTTGTATCTAATACCGCTTATGCCGGTGCTAGGGACCGTGTGGTCATGTCATAGAAGTTGCCACATGAACAGGTACAATAAAAGCGTACCTGAGATACAACACATCACGAATCGTTAGATTGTTGGTATGTGCTTTAGAATAGGTTAACCAGAAGACTTTACTGTGAAGTCATGTGGCTCTGTCAGTATGTCGGCACCTCTTCCCACTTCCCTTATATGCGTTGTAATTATCCAATTATCATTGTCCCTGTCCACAGCGTAGGGTTGTAATTTCGCATTCATCAAAATTTCTGCAACTCAAATACTCTGAATGCCTTATACAACAGTCGCATCGCGAGTGTGACCAACACAATTGCTTGAGAACAGTCCAAGTACCTCATTTGCGAAGGCAAAACAATTTACCGAAGCATTACGCAAAAGCAAAACAATATACAAAACACTGAATGAAAAGATTTTTTTTTTATCAAAATAGTACATCAAAACAAAAACAAAAATTGTCAAAACAAATAACATTTATCTGTATCAAAATTTCAAAACTCGAGCCTGCATGTAAGCTAATGTCAATCAGAGCGAACAGGAGCGCACTTATTTCGAAACAGAATTAACCTACCAGTACTTTGCAATAAAAACCGTTATGTTTTGAATAAAAATTCAGGATGATACCATAAACAACAAAAAATAGCCAGGCTCCTACGGCCTAACCGAGGATTGTAAGGGTTCCGCAGCCTATATCAACCAGGTTCTCATGGCCTACAATAACCTGCACGTACTCAGTGTATTAAGGACCTATCATTATATACGCGATAACCTTAGTTTTATTCAGCTCAAATGCGTTAAGTATTTAGCTTACCAGCTACACTAGCTAGTATGGGAACCCATCGCGATAAAAGTCATAAGAAAAAAATCATTGTGGAATCACACACAATGTTCTCATCCAAAGTTCAAAGGCTAGATCTACCAATCTTCAAATCACTAAATTTATCAGTCACAAAGTTCATGCAATCTACTAGTTTTATCAACGATTTACCAACCTGACTAGACATGCAGTATTATCGATAAGCAATGAAAGAAACGCGCACAATATACAAAAGATGTCAACAGTTCATATACGGCGTTACCCTGGCACACATAAGATGATTGTTTAATACATGTTACCAACCTGTCTGAGGATTCAGTCCGAAATGTTCCAAGAAAGTTATGAGTATACGGTGTTCCAGAATTTGTTAGGGCATGACCCATTTCTGTGATCTGTAAAGACTTCACATGCTGGAAGGGACAGTGAAGTCGAACAATTTAATTGGTGTGGCCTGATGGAATTTTTGTTCCAGGCTAAAAATACACACACATAATAGGGATGGCAATTTGGCATATCTGGATAGTTTCTGTGCAGTCGCGGACATCAGTTTGGAATTCCGTCCAGTCAAAATTACAAGCAGTTCAAGGAGAACATACATTCATACACGAAGAAGAATTGGAGAGGATGGCTAAATCCATCAAGCTCAACTCACGGGAACCAAATGTTTTCGTCAGTCACCGTCTGGGTGACTTACCGTCTGCGATACCTCAGCAGGTGCAAAAAGGAAGAAGGGTCCTGTGTCGTCAAACGATGAAGAAACTGCCAGCAGGTCGTCGAAATATGCCAGGCCTACATAAGGCCGCCCTCGTGAAGGGATGCGAGGCTACCACCAGCGGTATAGCGCCAAATAAGCTGGAAAATGCAGATTTGTCGATGTAATGCGATCGGGAGGAAAGCGTGGAGACTCAGGATCTGTCGTTCACTGATGTTCTCGTTGTATCCGGAAAATATTTTTTTCCTGGCAAGCTCGCCAATGTAGAGGTTTCGGTCCCCAAGATGGCTTGTGCGCGATCTTTGATATTATAGCGCGAGGTCGTCTGTTGACTCGGGTGATGGTGTCTACATAACCCTTCCAGATTCCATTTCGGCTCCGAGATTTCTCGAAGACTTGAAATGGATAACAACTTAACACGCATCTTTGAAGATATAGTTTTTACTATATATGCCTTTTGTAACAACTACAACATTTCAGGTAATTTGTGAACTCTACCGGTGGTGTGTAGGAGAGTATGATGGAATAAACTCTAATTTGAAATCTCCAAACATTCACTTTTATACTCTTCTGGTTCATGGTGACCTATCAAATTCTCAGTACAATTATGACATCTCGAATCTCTATCTGTCTCAATTTCTAAACATGAGCATCAGAGTCGGGATTATGAAGTAAAAATTCAGTGCAATTACACAACTTCTTGCATGACACAAGGTAGACGTGTAGATACAAAGTACGTAAGCTGTTGTTAAAGAACAACAGAAGATTGGCTTAACTCACCCGAAGCTCTATACCTTATCCGACCAGATAGTACACTGAGCAAGAAACATTAGTGTAAGCATGTTGTAAACGTCCAATAATTTCATTCCTACTAGTATAAAATGTTAACTAAAAGTATGCTTCAATACTCGCTTCTCTGATAACGATTTTGGATGGTAGTCGCAGAGAAACGTCCATCGTTTTTCTAACGATTTCGGATTGTCATCCCTGGAAAACATTGATCGCTCCACTGTTGTAAGAAACTGACTTGTATTATCTATATTTTATATTATACCTCACTGAATTCGATGTATGTTTTTTTGATGATAGTTGTTCATTTAATGTCGGATTTGCTACTTGTATGTTGGTATAAGACTCAAAATTCTGGCTGGTACTCCGGCGATGAGGATGTAACATCGGAGAATTATTTTGATCGCACTTAACAAAAACTTAATGTCAGCTTTGATAATTGATATTCGCGGAAAAGTACAGAACATTTCCACGCTTGTGGCACTAGATACAGACATGTACCCTGTTTAAGGTTGAGAGCGACGTTAAATCATATTCACTCACTCACTCACCTAAGGCTTATATCTGCTCCATCATCTGGCAGGTTCCCACCCGACACAGTAACCAGTTGTGTTAGCATCAATCCGCCCATCAATCCGATGAAGAGTGCATCACTTATATCAATACCGAGAGTGGTTAGATTTTCCCCGAACATACCATGTTATAATACCCATGGGAGACAAAACATAATCTAAAATTGGTTTCCGCGTCTGTGACAACTACTCACAATTTTCATGGATTGTTTTGAAAATTGGTACACGTAGTTCTATAGGCCCGTCGTCAGGAACGTCTATTGTGATAGTTCAACCCTAATGAAAGGGTTATATTTAACATTATAAATATCCAAGGAGTGACAACATTATATAACGTGTTATATTTGTAGCACTCTCAGAAAATGTTGAAAAAAAGTGTTATATCCAACATTACATAGTGCTGTATCCGGAGCAATACATAGTGCTGTATCCGGAGCAATACAAGTCAAAACTTTACAATGTCGATTCTAACAATTGTAAAGTGTTGTATTGCTCCTGATATAGCTCTATAATGTTGGATATAACACTTGTTTTCAACACCTTCTTACAAATATAACACTTTATATAATGTTGTCAATCCTCGGAAATCCTAGTAAATTAATTGGTATGCATTCTTTAGTTAACGATAGTTAGAAATAATTAACCAAAGAACCAAGAACATCAAAGTCAGGAACAGTAACCATAGCAGGATCTAGCAGTCACCGTGTTGGAGTAACCAGAATAATATCACAATAAAAGGGAGACTACTCTTGAGACAATTGATTTTGTTGTCGATTTTGTTTGAGAGAATTCCATCTTATCCAGGTATACCGATTAGTATCAACCGAGGGCTAAACAAATTGTTGCCTGTATATGGCGAGATTTCTACCGGTGAACGTTTCGTTCCCGATGCTTGCCCTCTGTATGAATAATCGTGATTGTAGTGTTGTGACATTTCCCTGGCGGTAACTCGAACATCTCCATGGCGCACTTATTATTACCTTTGCGCCCTGTTGGACCTTCATTAACTTGAAAAAATGGGCCGCCATGAATAATAATACCATAATCGATGTTGTGATCATCATCCCCTGTATACACGGGGTCAATAATGACGGAAATGCCCATCTTCTTGACCCTCGATTTCAGGTGATTTTGAGGCTCCATAGGGGTAATTTTAACGTCTTTAATTAATATATGACCAACGAAGGGCCAACTAGTCTGCCATTTCTGTATTTTTATTCATGTCGGCCCATTTTCTCAAGTTAATGAAGGTCCAATAGGGCGCAAAGGTAATAATAAGTGCGCCATGGAGATGTTCGAGTTACCACCAGGGAAATGTATTTGTCGTCGGCATAGCGGTGAGGGAAGGGAGACGCTATGAATCTTAGCTACGTCGGGCCTTACATATATTTGTTCTAAATAAGAACTTGCATTCTATTTATATTCCCTCATTTGGGCCGTTTCTTCTATCTAACGGTCACATAGTTCATCATTTTCCATCAAATGATTTTTAGGGTTATTACATCATTGCTCTGAAATATTTGTGTCTAATACCGCTCCAGCCGGTGCTGGGCCGCGTATTTTTATATTATACCTCACTGAATTCGATGTATGTTTTTTTGATGATAGTTGTTCATTTAATGTCGGATTTGCTACTTGTATGTTGGTATAAGACTCAAAATTCTGGCTGGTACTCCGGCGATGAGGATGTAACATCGGAGAATTATTTTGATCGCACTTAACAAAAACTTAATGTCAGCTTTGATAATTGATATTCGCGGAAAAGTACAGAACATTTCCACGCTTGTGGCACTAGATACAGACATGTACCCTGTTTAAGGTTGAGAGCGACGTTAAATCATATTCACTCACTCACTCACCTAAGGCTTATATCTGCTCCATCATCTGGCAGGTTCCCACCCGACACAGTAACCAGTTGTGTTAGCATCAATCCGCCCATCAATCCGATGAAGAGTGCATCACTTATAAGTAGTATACAAGGCGTAAATTCCCGTCTCAGCGCCTCACTGCGCATGCGCAGAACCTTGGGTGACGTCACAATTGGTGGTGTGCGCATGCGTGGATGGTGGGTGGTGGGACAAGATGGCGGCTTAGTGGGTGGTGGGACAAGATGGCGGCTTGGTGGGTGGTGGGACAAGATGGCGGCTGTGGGTGGTGGGACAAGATGGCGGCTGTGGGTGGTGGGACAAGATGGCGGCTGTGGGTGGTGGGACAAGATGGCGGTTGTGGGTGGTGGGACAAGATGGCGGCTGTGGGTATTGTGCGCATGCGTGTGTGTGTGGGTGGTGGGACAAGATGGCGGCTGTGGGTGGTGGGACAAGATGGCGGCTGTGGGTGGTGGGACAAGATGGCGGCTGTGGGTGGTGGGACAAGATGGCGGCTGTGGGTGGTGGGACAAGATGGCGGCTGTGGGTGGTGGGACAAGATGGCGGATTATAGAAAAACGTATAAAAGGAGTCCATTTTTAGGGTAGGGGTGTATTTCAATCTGACTTACCTGACCTGTCTGCTTGCCTGCCTGCCTGCCTGCTTGCCTATCCGCTTGTATGAGACGAAAAGCATGAGACGTGGAGAAGATTTTCCCTGGGACCCAGCAGTACCTCCGGTTGAAGTCTTGGCTGAAGATGAGCGTGTCAGGGACATTTATCAACGTCACTGGGCTACCATACGCCATTGTTTTCACCGTGACCGTCGTTTATTGGACTTGTATAATTTTCGGTTGGAGGACCTCACGTATCTTCCTACTTACGCCGAGAACATTTTTACAGATCAGGTCACTGCCTTCAAATTGAATGTGACATTTGGGTACATCTTACGGCACAAAAAGACGGACCAGCTGCGGTATTTCTATCCCAGTAATAATTCGTATCTGTTTGACCAGCCATTCACCATCACGGATGCGATTTCTCTGGAGCCACTCATCGACCAATTGACTACGTTGGATCCATTGGAATGGTCCCGGTTGCAACGCCCCAATACCCAATGGCTGGTGCAAATGGTGACCAACGTCACATTTTTCGTCACGAAAATGAGAGATCATCCTATCGGTGCTCCTGTACTACTTCCTCCGTGGTTGCTTCATCGACACGGCCTGTATGCATTAACAGCAGGGCTGAAGGGGCCCTACAAAGACCGGAAATGTCTGTTTCGGTGTTTGGCCGTGCATGTGGACGAGTGTAACCCCCGGCGTTGTGACACAGTGGCCGATGGCTATTGGGAACAGTATTTAGAGCAGCAAGACATGGATAAGCGGCACTTCCGTGTAGTGCCTTTTAAGAATTTGGATGACGTGGAAACACTGTTCGACATTAATATCTTTGTCTATCGATTACGATGCGAGGACGATACATTTGTGGCTGAATTGGTTCGGCGATCAACAGAACGGTATGCTGCTACGATGAAAGTCAATGTGTTCGACGACAATGGCGTGAGTCATTTTTCGCTCATCTCCAATATGAGCCAGTACGCTCAGTCTTTCAGTTGTGGTCAATGCCATCGGGTGTTTCATCGCTCCACCGACTTACAGCGCCACGAGAAAATCTGTGACAACAGTGTCAAGCGAGTATATCCGGGTGGAGTGTATCATAATACGCCTACTATTTTCCAGGAACTGGCCGATGAGGGTGTAATGATACCGGAAGAGGACCGTTATTTTCCCTACCGGGCGTGTTACGATTTTGAGGCCCTGTTGGAGCCCATGGACATGTTTTCAGCCAAAACGCAGTGGACGCAGCGCCATATTCCTCTGAGTGTCAGTATTTCCAGCAACGTACCTGGCTATGACGCTGCTCCGGTGTGTTTCGTGTCCACGGGGGACTCCCATGAGTTGATTACCCGCATGATGGAGTATTTAGAGCAAGTCAGTGCGGCTAGTACGGAATTGTTGGTGGCCAAGTTTCAGGACGTACTGGACCAACTGGACGACTGCATTCCTGTACCCGGTGTAGCGTTCAGCGATGATGAAGAGTCCGAGTCCGAGTCGGAGTCCGAGTCCCTGCAGTCGCAGCCTCTGCAGTCGCAGGATGTCCCCCTACCTAAACCGTATGCGGAGAAATTGAAAGTGCGCTTCCTACAATACCTAGGCCAGTTACCGGTGCTCGGCTTCAACTCGGGACGCTATGATTTGAACATGGTGAAAGAATTTCTCTACCCTTACTTGGCCCAGGCGAATACCCTCAAGTGCGTGATCAAGAAGATCAACAACCACATGGCCCTCACCACGTCACTGCATTTCCTCGATGTGCGGAATTACCTGGCACCCAATCACAGTTATGATCAGTGGGTGAAAGCATACGACTGTACCCAGACGAAAGGTTACTTCCCTTACACCTATATGACGAGCCTGGACCGCTTAGAAGACACCCAGTTGCCACCCCGGGAAGCGTTTTACAATGACCTGAAAGGGGAAGCTCTGCCAGAGGCCACCTACATCGAACTCCCAACAAGTGTGGAACCGCCACAGCATGAAGACGTTGCGAGATTTCCTGGTGTGGTATAACAACCTAGATGTGGTTCCTTTCCTCGAAGCGGCCGAGAAAATGGTGCAACTCTTTCGTCGCCAAATGCACGTGGATATCTTTAAAGAGTGCTTAAGTTTACCGGGTCTAGCCCTTCGCCATTTGTTTCAAGAGTGTTCCACCTACTT
>JAVTVY010032377.1:0-154916 GCA_036873755.1 Hanleya hanleyi
AGATCCTCATTGTACTCATATGAACAGTCACAATCAAAGCGTGACGGAGATACACCATCCTTTAGATGACGACTTTACAACGAATATTGTGGATTACGAATACTGATCAGCGATACGGATTTGATATTTTTGGAACATCATGATGTCTTGCCGGCATCATTGGAAACTGTTGACCGCTTCTCTCTTGCAGGAAACAAGCCTATGTTTATGTATACTATGATTGTCTTTTTGAATTTGGTGCTATGCTGTTATATGAAATATGGAATAGGTCTTTGGATTATGGACGCGGATATCCTTTAATGGACGACGGCAGAATTATGAATGACGGACCAGACGCTTGTAGGCAACCCAAACTGGATTCTGATTATGGGGTTGAAGTATTTCTTTATATAAATCAGCTCAATCGTAGTTAGGCCGAATAATTTGCTACCATTGAGCAATGTCCTGTATTAAAAGGTATGGATGCGGAAGTAAATACCTGGAAGTGTATAGCTTAAGCCTACCAGACTTGAGAGACCATGATGCCCCATACCAAAATTTCTACCCTCTCTCCGGAACGACAAAAAAAGTAAAACTGACACTCCGGGACTGCGTAGTTTATTATACTGGGGTCATTTTGAGCCCATTTGAATAACTCCTCGAGCAGAGGATAATGGAAAATTAAAAATGACCGCCAAGTGGGGTACCAGAAATGTTACGTTTTCATCATTTCAAAATTCCGGGGTGTTTTGTCGTGGGAAAAAGGGAACAAAAACTATTTTTGTTCACATGAGATTGTTATTTAGTAAATTATGTTTTTTTTGCGGAGAAATTACATCAATGAAATATCTGACCGATTTGAAAATGACGTCACTGTAACGTCATCAAAGCGGCCATCTTGGATTTTTTGGTAGAGCTTGACCAAAGACGATGGTGTGATAAGTCTGATCAGCCTTCTAGCTCAAAGATTGAGAAGAATAATAAGGGAGATCGGGCCGAAATGCCAACTCCCATGCCTGGACAGGTCCCGAAAATCCCAGGTCAAGTAGGATTGTCATGTTGTTTTTGTTCTTCTTCCTAGCTGTTTGGTGGGAAAGTTTGAATATCATAAACCGGAATATCGAGCAAGCTGAAATTTCACACATATATTATTCAGGCTATTTTGTTACAGAAGTATGCACAATTAATTGTTATTTCAATAATAACACATTTGTGAACTTCGTAAAGTTTTGGTAGGCAAGATCTTACTGCTGACAAAAACTTTCCTCAAAATTCCTTTCCAACAGCATTTTTCACTCCAGCAGACGCCCTCGATGTTCATTCATTAACATCAGATGAGTAACTTATTTTAGCTGATCTGTCATACCAGCTCCCTAATTTCGCGTAAGCCGGTGCTGGGGGCCGTGTTGTTATTTTGCAATTCTCACATGAACATCTGCAATAAAAATCGCGGCTGGGATACCAAGGCCACGTCTTAGAATCCTCCGTATTATAGTCTGAATGTGAGATGCAGAGGGAGGTTTTCCTATGAAATAATATGGTTACTTTTTAATCGGCAGACGACGTCAATTTTCCCCATCTCTTACTTATCTCATCAATCCAGGACTACCAGGAATGTCGTATGTGTCATAATTTCCAACATATCCAATTTTGACACAAGATTATTTGTCATGAATTATGGGTCCCATGATAATAAAATGATGATAACTGTTTTGCACAACTTGATACAATGAAAATTATTTTAAACAGGACAAATTTGAGAGCTTCTTCTATCTCAGTGCAAACCTGTTTTGAAGATTTTTTTTTGTCAAAAGTGAGATCTGGTGTACATTTATTAACAAAGATGAGAAATGAACAGATGAATCAAGGTTCAGATTGTTATGATATGGTTTCAAGATGTTCAAGACTTTGTAACAGTGACACCAAAAACGTAAAGCAACAGCATGTTATTGGCCCAGCTTCTCAATACAAATAGTCATTCTCACAATCCCCGTACCAATCTCAATCTGCCATGTTTTTAAAAGAACTATTTCTTGTTTAAAAATGCAGTATGATAAGTTGCCAAGTGTGTCGCTGTGTACACGCTTTCTCTGATTGGTACCACAGGGTCATTTATTTTTAAAGCTTAGCCAATAGATATGCCAAACGATCATTCAGAAATTTGATCGTTTAGACTGATGAACAGGCTCTCACTTTGGGCCATGCATTTCATCGTTGCATTTATTATAAACAGTTTACATGAATCATTTCAGTCAACGTCACATATAACATCGCACGCAAAGTGGTCGTTGATTACTTGAGGGTCCTTGAAAAGTAGGCTCCAGTGGTATGATCGTGTATATATTAGATAGAATAACATAAATGAACGGAAATAACTCAAATAAATACGCTGTATGCTATTGCCAAAATTACGTGCGAATGCTGCCGATCAGATGTCATTGACGTAAGCAGAGATAGCTGCCATTTTCTAAGTGGTATGGAATTTCAAATCCGGGCAACGAAGCAAATTTTCAATTAAATTATTTTGTTGGTTTAATCAGTGATTCTGGAGGTTATCAGAGTATGAACTGACAGCCGATATGTTTCTTGGAAGTTCATGAGTCTAGCCAAATACAGAGAATTCCATTATAGTAATTTGCGATCATGCAATGTTTGTAAATTCAACCGAGACGTTCATCTTGATAAAAGCGCAAGTTTATGCTAAGAATATGAGATTTCAACATAGTTGTTTTTACCAAATCCTAGCCAAGAACACAAGACTCAGATTATGTGTGGAAAGTACAAAAATTTCAACTTCTAAAATCATACGAATAAACTTTACAGAATATGTTACTATAATTTTCGCCCAAAAAATTAAACATAGACAGTTATATGATTGTATTCTTCTAATTAATATGTCGCAAATAAATATATTTCTTGCTCCTTTAGATAAGGGGTTGAATCTTACCGTTGATTACGTCACAGTGACGTCATTTAACCAGAAGGCAATTATTCCTGGGTTTTTTAAGTGATTTTCTTTCAAACACCTGCAGGATAAATTAGTAAAGAAGCATCTGATGCGATGTGCCCACTTTTATCCACAGGAAAGCATCAAAATGAGAAAAACATCCACTTGCTCGGGGGTTATGCAAATAGGCTCAACATGACCCCAATAGTATAAGCTACAACGCGCAGAGTGTTAAATCTCAATTTTATGTCGTTCCGAAGACAGAATAGAGAGTCTGTTATAAGGGACCATAATGTCCCCCAGCACTGGTAGGGTTAACACATCCCGCCCTACCCCCACTCCACACCCGATCAAAAAATATCACAAATGGCTATATACTAATCAAAATAGCAAATACATATCTAAATTGGGACATTATTTAGTAATGTCTTTGAGCTGGTATGATAATTCAATTTGAACAGATCCGCATATTTTCAACATCTTGTCCGAGTATGATTTTCGGGGTATCCTGTACAGTAAATAAGGACAATTCAATAACTTTACTAAAATTAACTAACAAAATGTGTACATTTAATGTTTCGTAGCTGAAAAAAGTATAGTGTTTAATTCTGTCATGTGATGATTCTGCGAACTTAAAAATTCTGAAGTTAATTCCACTCAGCTTTCCTGCCGGGTAAAGTGACGGTTTATGGTTGTTATCTCCGGTTCCACACAACTGAGTAACAAGTGAAAGTACGCATGTAATAATTAATTTTTCTCACAATGAAAATAAACCTTCAAAAAAGATATGCTACAAAAAGAACAATTTCAGTTGTATTTTTGTTCATTGTTACGAGGTTATTTCAAACGTGTAAGAAACTTCTACCCTTGAGTACGTTGGCCTACAAGTGTCTGTCCTTTCAGCTTGTTAGCAGCTGCAAACTGTAATATGGGCAATATGCATTGATAAGAAAAAAATATTGGCAAATCTTAATTAACCAACGTTTTAAATTCACTGACAACGTAACGGGACGATCTCAAGTAAATACTTGATATTGACGCTGTATTTTAACGTGGACATGCTGAATTAAACGCCACAATAAAAGGGTGGTGGAAAACGATGCCGGGGTACGGACAAGAAGTCAAGTGACCCCCACAAACAAATGTACTGACTGAATTTTTTCTGAAAATATCACAAGAATCAAATTTGATTTCTGTGATGATTTGTATCCCAGTCAGGTTATTATTGGAGATGTTCGTGTAGTCATCTTGAATGACATGACCACACGCCCCCCTAGCACCAGCTTGAGCGGTATTAGATACAAATCTTTCAGAGCGATGATGTAATAGCCCTATAAAGTGATCTGTTGGAAAATGATGGACTATGTGACCGCCAAATGGAAAAAAGGCCCAAACGAGAGGCTATTTATAGAATGCAAGTTCGTATTCAGATGTGGTGCCCGACGCCGACCAAGCGCGTCATAATTTCTCCACCATGTTGATAAGACACAACACTATAATCACAATGATTTGCACAGAGGGCAAGCCTCGGGGAAGAAGCAGTGCGTTGGCTTGCAAGTGTTTTCTTTTCAGCTTTTTATCATCTGCAAACTGAAATTTGGGAACTAGACATCGATAGGAAAACTATTTGTTGCGCGTCTTAGTTAACCAGCGTTGTTAATTTTCTGATAGCCTAACGGGGCGTTCTCAAGTAAATATTTGATATTTTCTCTGTATTTTAAAGTAGACATGCTGAAGAAGCAGCTTTTTCTATACACCTGAGAGTTCCCTTAGATATTATGTGCATTCAATAAGTAAATTTTGTAAAATATACACATGGATAATTGTAACTGCTCGAAAACTTCTGCATGTATCTTCAATTATATCACACCAAGCACGTGTAACTCGATAGTCGCTAATATTTGCTCATTTTTATGGAGAAATAGAAATGTTACGAATATTTTTTTGTAAAACGATAGGATTTTGGGAAATTATTGGTGTGGGGTAACATTTACGTTTTATTTCTCTTACACTAGAAAAGATGTTTCCATCTTATTCTTAGCAAATGTTAGCCTGGTGACTGACATGCTGATTGAGCGATTCATTTTGTAAAACTTAACAGATTAATAGTGTTTCGCTGAGATGGAAAAACTCTTTTTTTTTTTTTTGCTTCGACCCTTCTTTTCATTGACTCAGAGAGCTCTGAACACCGACATATTTTAGCTGCTTCAAACCATGTCTAATGCCTATAATTGGAGGCAAAATTTGTTTCTTTTGATGGAAAAATAGGAAAGTTTCGTAAAATTGAGGATTCTGGCCGACTTAATGTCGTTTTACCCACCTGAAATCAAATGCACACACTCGCAAGCTTAAAACCGATCAGAAAATGTGTACACATTAGAAACGTTTGTACATATGCAGGAAAGAGGAGTCAGGAAAACCCTCTTTTCCACTACTGGCCAACTGACTAATACTTGTGACATGACTTGTTGGAATCATAAAACGGCGTGATCTAAGAATATGTTAGACATGACCAGACAAGTGGACCAGAAAGCGGAATTTCTGATTACAATGTTCCCAAACACACCCCATACCACAAGTGTATTATAGCCGACCGATTTGTTGAAAATCCCCTGTGACAAGAGATTTCAGAATCGAACCTATTTCCATTTGACATATGCATTTTGTCACAAACGGCCACATTACATTGCTAAACATGGATAATCATCGTATAATTAATGTCCTGGGCAGAAAAAGAAGAGTACCATCATCGGTACAAGAAGATATTTGCAGTAACACATGACTTCCCATCGGAGGGAAGATTTAGCTGGATGGGGTTACGACCCCGGCGTGTGAAGTTTGAGTAGTTTTGTCGCAAGCCTGCTTACTCCTTTCAGAATCCCTCAAACAAAGGTCTTCTGGTTCGACCCCTACGTTGATTGACTGGGTGTTAGTTTGTACGTTCTTACTGCAAACAATGTACTATATTGTGTTGATGTAGTCAAAGTCACGGCTGGTGAACCTTAGTTGATTAACTTTTAGATTGTGTGTTTACCTTCGGTCCTTCTCAGATTCGGTAGGTATCCATACAAATCTAGACGCTCTTTCAATGCCAAATTTTCACAATCGTGAGTTCTCCACAGCTGTACACGGCTTTCGTCCCTCCTTCCTAATATGGAGACAGGTAGTGGTTACCATCCTGTTTTCACATTCAGTAAGAATCTTGACTATTTTCACTTCTTTTCGGCAGTTGTTCTACATCCAACCAGTCTCAAATGTTTGGCATCAGTCTTTACACATTCAAGATTATTTGTGAAGCTGTTTACTGTGTCTCCAATTTTCAACTTACAAGCTATATTCCAATACGATATAATAGCATAACAATCGAAGATACACATGCTTGTCATAAAGTAAAACAGTCTATGATCTGCAGGACTTCCAATACGTCGGTCGGAGAGAATACATTGATTTCAGTAAAAAAAATCACTAAGGGACCGTTCAAAATTTATCTTGAAGGGGGGGAGCGGTGGAAAATCAGCTGATGACCCTAAGTTATGTGTGACCCCCCTCCTTTGGCTGGAAAGTTACCAGTGACCCCCCTCCCCCCTCACCTGACATCATATTTATCAATGACGATAATGAAGATTTATAATACGAAGAGCTATTCGTTGATAAAGTGATTCGCGGTATTGTATTATATCTTTGAAAAAGTGGCAGGGAACGTGACACAGTTCTGCGCTACGACGTAACTGCGAGGAGCTCGGAGATTAAATTCTGTATGACGTATTTATTCGCATTCACCGGTTTGAGGTAAACTTATGTCATTCTGCATCATGATAATAGATAATGCTACATACAACCGCTCAGGGAAAAATGAGGTTATGTTTGTTATACTGACACAGAGATAAATTTATAAAAATACGGACAAATCCGACATGATTAATTTCATGCATTCATCATGTCGGCCTCTCCAATTAAACCTAGAAATAGGCGGCGTTTTATAATATTATAAAACTATTAAAATTATTATATTTTATAATATTATCCTCATCATGACATTAACTACCGTAAGTGCAACTTGTCTTGTAGTACGTCACAATTTATTTCTTCAAATTTGGGGCAGCATAAATTATTGAATGGTTTGTTTCAGTCTCAAAATGCGGGATATATTCATTTGGTTAATCAATGTCCACAACCTACGGTACATGGTGAAGCAGCACTGCCACTCCACCCTGGTTCTTCGACCTGAAAAACATGAAATTAATTCAGAAGCTCAAGAAATCCTAGCTGCTGAATAGCTGTCCATGTATCATCCGTTTTCTAAAGGTGTCAGCCTATTTCGATTGAAAAAAAACAAAACAAAAAACAAAAACCAGTTGTTCCACAGATTAGTTTAACATAAACTAAGATAAATGTAACTCCGAAGAGTGTGGTCATGGTGGTACGTGATATGATACTGTATTTCGGCTATTATTTATGCCATCTTCAGGATCGTATGAGCACCTGTTGCATACAGAAACATATATATGTATACAGTTGGAAAACAATAGTATAACAAAAACAATAGTATAACAAAAACAATAGTATAACAAAAACAATAGTATAACAAAAACAATAGTATAACAAAAACAATAGTATAACAAAAACAATAGTATAACAAAAACAATAGTATAACAAAAACAATAGTATAACAAAAACAATAGTATAACAAAAACAATAGTATAACAAAATCAATAGTATACAAATTGACCAATGAGGACAACACACATAGACTGGAATGGTATGAGCTCAGGTCAGTTCACTTAAAAAAAATAAGGTCTTTTGAGGCTTTTAACCCGTGACTTAATTCAGGAGATCTAGTTTTTATAGCTAAAGGCTTCTTTGAATAACAATTCGTTCCAATGTATAGCAAAGGCTATTGTTTTGACATCTTGTTATAACAAATCGACAGTAAGCTGAAAAACACAGTGTTGTATGGCACTGATTACAAAGATTTTGATCGAAACCCCCCAATTCTAAAGTTTGAGATAAAATCCTTATTTTGTATGTCAGGATTGTCAACCCTCCAGTGGAGGATATCATAAACTATCCTTTTCCGGACAGTAATATCCCAGTGGGACCTGCATATGGCGTATACATATCTCGCCTAGTAGCATTTGCCAGATCCTGTAACTAGTATTTAATTCCGCTTATTTCGGGGCTAGGGGCCTATGATTCCATGTACTCCCAATTTCCTCACGGTGTTCATATGAACAACCACATTCAAAGCGTGACTGATATACATCATTCTCTAGACGACTTTACAACGAGGGATCAAGAATACAGATCAGCGATACCGATTTCATATTTATGGAACATCGTGATGCCCTGTCCGTGTGGACTGCTTTTCTCTGATGTTTTTGATCTTTGATGTATGTATACTATGATTGATCTTTTAAATTAAGTGCTAATGCTGTTAAATGGGTCTTTGGATAATGGATTCGGAAATGTTTTAATGGACGATGACTGAATATTGAATCACAGACTAGACGCTTGTATTTATTGCATAATAACAGCTCTCCGATGCGATTGCCATTTCGTGTCTGTCGACAGCATGTTTACCTTCGGCCCAAGAGTTTACCTTCGGCCCATGCGTTTACTTCTGACCCAGTTAACCGATCAACTCACAGAACTAGCACTTCTGGTTTATTTTCTGAACAGGTCCTCTTTGTGCAAGCCTCCCTTTAAAGATCTCTTAGTATGGAGCGTCGTACATTGCAAATGTCCCTTGCCAAGATGAAGGTGATCGTCATCACCTATTTCTACAGAAGAATAATTTATTTCATATCATTAATTAAGGGACATTAATTATAAATGGTAAATATATTACGGTGCTTTCTTGCCTCAAACTAGCTCTTGTTTGTATATTTCCGGTGTATGCTGCCTGGATTTTGGTGCAAATCGAATCTTGTTAGTAAGGTCTTTCGGTCGCGAATCGATGTCGGATCAGACGCTTTTATACATACAGACGTCTCTTTTCATGACTTTCAGTGGGACTTTTAAGACAGATCCGGGAAATGGTCAAACATAAAGACGTCATCACCGGCATCTAGATCCTTTACGACTTCAGATATAGTGTGTAGTACCAGCGTCAGCCTCGTCGTTCACCAGGCAGTGACCGCCAGCCGTTCCATATCGTCTATTAGCTCTTACTCGCATGTACCTTCTGGTAATGAAGCAGTCCAAACAGGACTAAAATGAAGAGGCTTGCCGGAATAGTTTCGAGCTTCTCACGTCGAAGAACTTCTGGGAAAATGCTCGACTTGTCATTTTAACTATATACGCAATGCGAATTATGAAATCACACAATTTGCATTCTCAACATTTAAAAAGGTCAATCTCATGACAAATTTTCACACTACCACAGGTTAAAAGATAAAAGCAGATAAAATACGTTACATACGGAACAAACGTTACATCAAACGTTTGTCACATCCACACGACTTTATTCGTACAAATGGATACAGAAAGCTCAAGCTCAGAGGGAATGGTTAGAGGTATTCCGTTAAAATTGATCATGTAGACACTATACATTGTGCACCCGAGAGGGCTTTTTACCGTTTACATTTTCCTCAAGTTTGGAGGCGTTATATCCATGAATATCGCTTAGATCAGCTGATAAAGGACGACAAAACAATGTCCAGTGCTTAATCAACCAATCTATGCCTTCTTCGTGACTTCGAATGCTCAAGAATAATAGAATACATTGCTTCTGGTAAGAACGTACAATTTAACGCTCAGTGAACCAGCATGGGGTCGAACAGGAGATTCTAGTAATTCTGAACAAGTCCTGTCATACGCGACACGCTTCCTCTGTTCATACACACCAGGGTCATCACCCCTTCAATTACAGCTTCTCTCCGAAGGAAGATCGTGTTTCCTGCAAATATTGCATTGTTCTGTATGCATGGTCTGCTGATGCTTATTGCTACCGAAGAATTCATTTCGCATTGATAGGATTATTAATTCTAAGTTAACTTACAAGTGGCAGTGATTCGCTTGTCGTATGGTGCACACACATATTGATCCTATTGTGTACCCTTCTCACCAGCACACAGTGATACCATACTATGAAAACCAATCTAAATCTTCAGTTAATATACAGTACAATAATTCAGCAAAAAAGCGAAACTCAGGCGTGGCAAAAAAAACAACAGCATCGCTATCTTTCCAGAAGAGTGCACATTTTTGCGTGACAGATGAGTCCGAAATATGAACGTTTTACTTTCTCTGCAAATATTTTCTCAAACCTAAAAAGTTTTGAGGTATTATATAAACGGATATTGTACATTTCTAAAAATATCGAAGAACACTGTACAATAGTGTTCACATCTTCTCTGTCTCCTTCGTAAGTTCAGATAATACAAAAACCATTTTACAGAAAAACGCCCAATCGAACACTTAGACAACTACCACGTTTGGTCGAACCACATAGCCTTGTTCTGAAGCATTTCGGGTTTACGCGGCTTTTGACACAATTCGGCTGTCCCCGTACGCCGCTAGTAAAACAACCGTCCGAAATGAAGCGTATCCCGACGGCGAATTGTTCAGCTCAACAAACGTCGCATTTTCTTTTGGTGGTGTAGTGAAGGTAATTGCCACAAAATAATTATTAATATAATTTCTCATTGACATGAACACTACATATTCATTAAGCCTGAATTATACATGATCTGTAGTAAAAAATGATTTGCAAATACAGATTGCACATAGAATCTCTTGTTTCTAAAAACACTGTTTAAGTTACAATCGGTATCGCATAAAAAGTGGTCATTAACATTGTTCATTAACAAACATCAGGAAGAAATACTTGCTGAATTAACTATATTTATTCAACACCAGCTGAAATGAAAGTCACTCATACAAATGACTGATATGTTGTTTTTTTTTAATTGTCTCCAAAGTATTGACCATTACTTTGTATCATTCGACCGATTGTTCTAACGTGACGAGAAGGACTCTTTTTAATTATAATCTGATTTTTCCTAGACTCATTAGGTCCTTATCAAGACGAGTGTCTCGGTTGAATTCATAAACATTGCCAGAACGTGGGTTATCATAATAAAATTGTTTCTCTTCGGATAAAGACTCATAATTGGTACATTTACAGGCTGTATGGATAAATCTTATACATGCATATTACGCTGGAAACATCAGGATATATTTTCGGCATCATTGAATACAAGCGTCTAGTCCGTCATTCATAATTCAGCCGTCGTCCATTAAAGAATATCCGCGTCCATAATCCAAAAACCTATTTCGTATCCATATAACAGTATTAGCACCGAATTCAAAAAAGACAATCATAGTATACTTAAACATAGGCTAGTTTCCTGCAAGAGAGAAGCGGTCAACAGTTTTCAATGATGCCGACAAGACATCACGATGTTCCAAAATATAAAATCCGTATCGCTGATCAGTATCCTTAATCCATAATAATCGTTCTAAAGTCGTTATCTAGAGAATGGTGTATCTCAGTCACGCTTTGATTGTGACTGTTCATATGAGCATCGTGAGAATCTTGAAGTACATGGGTTCATACGGCCCCTAGCCCCAGGTTAAGCGGAATTAAACACAAGTTACGAAACGTAACGCCATAGATCTTGCACGCTACGTTCGTATTTTGCTATCAGCATGCGATATGTATCGCCAAATTTGAGAAACTTTGAGTGGAGGCGCTTGGAGGAATAGCCCTGTTTGATAAGTTTCTGCAACAATGTTTTGTGACGTTGATTGAAATCGTCACAATTAACACAGGATATAGCAAATGCTATTAGGCGAGATATGTATACGCCATATGCAGGTCCCCACTGGAATATTACTGTCCAGAAAGGGATAGTTTACGATGTCGAAATTGTAATCATCTCTTTTGTCATAAAGTCGACGAGAGAGAATGCCCGCTTCATTTTTTTAGAGATATAGATCTAAATATGATGTGCCTGTAGGGCTATCTGTAGTTTCCTCCAAATCCAGTGAAGGTGGATATATATCCTTGACTGCGTCATTTATATAGCGATTATCCACAGCGAGAAGATCGTCTATATAGCGTTTGGTGAATGAGAAGGAACGGGATTTGAATGGATCGGTTTTTGAAAGCGCCTGCATATAGTCATATTCATAAGAGAACAGATACAGGTCAGCCAACAGGGGTGCGCAATTAGTACCCATTGGAATACCTATATGCTGTTGATATATTGTGTTGCCAAATTTCACATAGATATTTTTAATGAGAAATTCAAGCAACTCTATAAACAAAGAAACATCCCATGAATGATATCTCTTGTATGTAGTAGAGCTAAAGAATGTTTTATGGCTTCCGACATTAATATATCTACGATCAGTTTTCTTGAACACAGATACTATTAATGAACTTAGACGGTCAATAAGGTCCTGATGAGGGATTGTAGTATGGAGAGTTGAGAAATCCCATGTGGATACATGTCTGTACGGTATGTGACCTTTAGCATCAAGTTCTTCGTAAGACATTTTGAGTTTTTTAATATCCACATACGTTCAACGCCAGAGTTTTTAGAAATAGTGACGCAATACCTTTCCCAAAATGCTTTTACCTCCTGAAGGGCCCTCGTCAATAGGCTTGAAAGAGGCTTGGTGGTGCAGCTTCTAGAACCAGCTATGAATCTAGCTTTGTATGGTGATTTATGCATTTTGGGAGTCTAGTATACTTTTGGTATGTCGTTATGATTGGTTGGAAGACAAATACCTCTTTCCCTGAGAAACGTTTTGTGATTGTTAAATAAATCTTCCAGAGTAAATGAAGTTTGGGAGTAAGTAGACGTATTTGATGATGATACGTCTACACTCAATTCTTTAACCAGCACCTGGTAATAGTAATATTTACATATGAATATTATATTATTTGGAGCTTTGTCTGCTGGGACAAAACCTCTTGACCACTTCATTCGTGACCACATTTCTCTTGTCCACATTCTTGACCACTTCTCTCTTGTCCTCTTCTCTTATGACACTTCCCTTACAATCACTTCTCTCTTGACCGCTTCTCTCTTGCAAGAAACTAACACCTGTTTCTTTTTTTTCTTTCTTTTTTTGTCTATACCTGCTCGGAATTTGGTGCAGATGGAGGTTTCTGGGCGGGGACTTCCTTTATAAACGACGGTTAGCTGCTGAATTCTAGATTTACGTTTGTATACTCATGATAACATCCAACAACACTGAGGAAACCAACAACGTAATATTAATTGAACAATTACTACACTTTGTGAGAGTCCATTCGCTTGCACAATGATATGGTTAAATGTTCATCCTCATTCAGTTATCACTCATAAACGTGATGGCTATCTAATTGTGCATTACTGGTATCTGATCAATGAGTTTCGCACGTATTTCTTGTCATAGCAAACCGTATTGATCTTGTATACCAATTGACGGCGAATGAACACTCCTTTCCATTAATTTTCCACATTTTGATATTCAGCGAACATTTGGAACAGGAAAATCATATCGGAATTACCTTCACAAAAACAATGCTCTCTTTGCGATGATAAATGTATAGGTACTGTAAAATGTATAGACTTGTACAATTCATGATATATCACACATCACGTCGTTGTTTAAAACTGGAAAGGAATATACCACACTTCAGGTATATTGCCAACGAAACTTTTTTGATACTGTACACCACTTTTCATGATCTGTGACTAATTTTATTTGAAAGAGCAGGAGGATGGGTGGGTGCACTGGAGGATGGGTTGGGTGAGCTCGAGGATGGGTGGGTGAGACTTAGGATGGGCGGGTGAGCTGGAGCATGGATGGGGTGAGCTGAAGTATGGGCGGGTGAGCTGGAAGATGGGTCGGTGAGCTGGGGGATGGGTGAGTGAGCTGGAGGATGGGGTGTTAGCTGGGGAATGGGTGGGGTGAGCTGGAGGATGGGCGGGGGAATATTTTCGGTAGTCTGCTTTAATCAGAATTGAATTTCAAGTTTATTTCACAAATAGTATACAGGTACGTGCACATGCATACAAAAATTCTCAATCACGTATAATATGATATATATAATAATATACTACTTTACCATCCGGCCGCTCCCGTATAGCATTAAATGACATATAATATAATAATTAATGCTAAAATTTAATTTATTTTTACATTTGAAAAAGAGAACTGCATTCTTCGAAACTGCAGGGTAATTTTATCACATCCTGAAAATCTTCACATCCTTCAGATGAACAAGTAACACCAGAGAATTATCGAGAAATGGTAGAAGAATTCATCAGCACCTGTTTCTCTGTTGATGCCAATGTGATATAAGAGGCTTATTTCGATGAGAAATACTTTTCAGTGACGGATTTGATGACAGGAATTGTTGACCGCTTCTTTCCGGTAGGGAAAAAGGTTGTGTATACTTTTTCGAGCTTTGTTCGATTGAGTGACAACAGACAGTGGGAAGTGAATATCGAATCTGATATATATGTTCAATCTGTTCAAAATTATTTTGGAAGATAAGATCCCATTGCATACACGGGTTAGTTTGCCTAAACCCCAGATGTTATGGTCAATTGTAAAGCTTTATATGAGCTATTGTTGCATAACGTGTGCCGCACGGTGCCTACAGATGTATCACCGCTGTCCGAATGGAATCACAGAATCGAACAGTAAAACGAAATCTTGTTTAAATGTCCATGATACCATCAACAATGAACCTTTACACAGAAACAATATGATTGACTGACCGTTCTCCCAATTTCTTCCTCTGGCCAATGAAAATACTGTATTCATTTTTGAAATTTTGAATTGACAAATCAAGTGATTTAAAAAGAGGCATCAGCGAAAGTGAATCAGACATCTTTACACCTTTGAGATAACGCAGAGATATATCTAACTCATTATTCCAATGTGAGCAGGGTATTCTTGAGCTTAGGAATCCAAATACTCAGCATACATAACTGAAAATGTCATTGTCAGCACAAAACGTGCTCAATAAAGATTCTGGGATGTCCATGACAATATATCGGCATGTTATACTGCCTCTCGGGGAGAGTGAAATCTACATTTTGACGTCTGTATCTGCCGTCATGAGAACAAGTATTGCTGATAATTGTTTGAAGTTACTGAGTTCAAGCCAGTGCTCTTGTACATTGTGTACATGTGCGTCCACGAGAGCGCATTAGTTTCTATAAATTCAGTTTTGAGGGCTTTATATCGATGAATACTGGTGAGATTAGCAGTGTAAAGGAGGAAGAGAGTAAATACTGTCTGGCGCTTAATCAGCCTCGTTTGTGTCTTCTTCCTGACTTCGAATGTTCGAGCACAATATAATACTTTGTTCGCCGTGAGAACGTGCAATCTAACGCTCAGTCAAACAGGATGGGATCGAACTATAGACTCTTGTGCGTAATTCTGATCAAGTCACGCCGACTGCGACACACATTCCCCATGCATTGCACGCCAGGGTCAGCACTCCATCCAATTAAAGCTTCTCGTCCATTGAAGAGGGTGTATTTCTGCAAATATTGCTCTGTTCTACAAGCATGGTGAGCTGATGCATAAGGCTAATACAGAATTAATTTCATGTTGACAGGAACAATAATTCGACATTAATTTCACGTGATCCGCAATTGACAGTGATTTGCTTGTCGTATGGTGCCCACACATACTGGCTGTATTGTTTAACCTTTTTACCAGTGCACAGAACATGAGAGACCATACTAAGAAAATCAATCTAGTGTTCATTTCATATAAAGTACAGTGATATAAATTACAGCGAAAATGAAAAATGACAAAAACTACAATATTGTCATCTCTCCAAACGAGTGTGAAATGCTTGGTAGGCGAGTTCCACTCGTTTGTGTCCGTGAACACATACAGCGTTTCACATTCTCCCCGAATATCAGGAACGGGTCGAGCCCAGCGGGAACATGTGTGAAAGTTTGCCAGTTTCTTGCCGACGGGCGGTGGTTCTCTCCGGGCACTCCAGCTTCCTCCACCATTCAAACCGGCTGTCACCATATGAGTGAAAAATCCCTGAGTTTAACATTAAACTATTAAATGCCTAAGAAAGCAAACACTGTGCAATTGTTGTCACCGCCTCTCTATCCAGTTCGTGTATTCGAAAATAGAAAAATATATATAGACGACAGACAACTAACACGCGAAGTATGGAGTATTTTGATCGAGGTCAAGAGGGTTGCCACACAATTTGGCTGTCCCTACACGTCAGGTTTGTAATCCCTTCGAATTGAAACCTCTCCGACAAAGAATCTTGTATTTTATATCAGTGATGTTAATTCCGGCATCATTGAAAACCTCCTGACCACTCTTGACCATTTCTCTCTGGACTACTTCTCTCTTGCAAGAAACTAACCCGTGTTTCTATATTTTGACTATACCTGCTCGAAGCGGTCACAGAGTTATCACATTCTATCAGATGACTTGATAGAAGTATTACATCATTTTTATTGGATATTTGTATTTAATACCGCTCAAGCTGGTGCTTGGATCCGTGTCATGTTATTCAAGCCAACAGCTAAAACAAATGCGTGGGCAAGATGCAAATCACAGGGATTTTTTTGTAATTGCGATGTTTCTAGATATGAGGTTCCTCACAACCTTTAAATGTTGCTTTTAATTTGGTGAAGATCGAGGTTTGTGGATAATGATTTTCTTTATAAACGATGACTAGCTACTGAATGTTGGATCTGGCCTTTGTATATTCCTGATAACATCCAACAACAATTACTGCACTTTCGCGGAAATCCATACACGTGCAGAGTGTCGAGTAATGCGTTCATCTGGTTTAGTTTTCATACCCATCCAATTACCACTCATAAACTTGGTGGTTATCTAATCGTTTCTCGATGGTATCGGTTAAGTGAGTTTTCGCACGTATTTCTTGAAATAACAAACTATTAGCGTTTATTTGTGTTATTCCATGAATTATAAGCTATATCGCACGACTAGAGTTCCGGGGTCCTAGATCGCCGGAGATGCGTTCTGAGCGTTTTCCCGGAAATAAAACTGATCATAATGTGTGCAGATTTATGGTTCTATTTTCACGATTTTCCCGCAATTATAAGCACGCATCGATATTGAAAAAATCGCACTTCATGCCTGCATCCATTTGACTTTCTAGTTATATTTAAAACATACAAAACGATGGCATTTAGTTCATGGAAGGGAAACCAAGATGCCTACCGATACGGTTCATTCACAAAAAGATAAAACAAGGAAATCCTCATAGCCCAACAGGCGAGAGTCCAGGGGCCGCCTAGGCCCCGGAAGCTCCGAATTTCTAGATTTCCGGAGATGCGTTCTAAGCATTTTCCAGGAAATAAATTTGAACATAATGTATGTAGATTGATGGTTCTATTTTCACGTTTGTTTCTCATTTATAAGCACGCATCGATATTGAAAAAATCATACTTCATGCCTGAATCCATTTGACTTTCTAGTTATTATAATTTAACAGATAAAAAAACGATGACTTTTACATCATGGAACATTAGAACCAATATGATACCGATTCATTTACACAAAGCTAAAATAAGCGGTCCTCACAGCCTGACAGGCGAGGGTCCAGGGGCCGCCTAGGCCCCGGGAGCTCCGGGGTTCCAGGTTGCGGGAGATGCGTTTTACGCGTTTTCCCGGAAATAAATCTGAACACAATGTAGATAGATTTATTGTTCTATTTTCACATTTGTTTCGCATAAACATGCATCGATATCAGTGAAGAATATGCCTGACACCATTTGACTTCCTGGTTTAACACAAACAAAACAGGCCTATAACACACCACTACACGTGGTGCGCTCGCGGCGATAATATCTGATTTTAGATACATATTGAAACTCCAACTTAAATAGTACACTCACAAACTACATGAATAGATGATGGTCTGTTTAATACACATATAGATACTCTAATTACATAATCCACATTCATTTAATTTACATATCGACATTTCAAGACATTATTTCTACGTGGAATCCCAGGGTTGGCTGATCCTTCCAAAAAAAAAAAAAAATTTAGGTTTCATGGGGGGGGTCCGGACCCCCCTGACCCCCCCACGTAGATCCGCCCTTGCCATAGACGTGTGCAGCCAGTTTTAGCCATCTGATGTTCGGGATGTAAGCTGTTTACACGAACTGTACTCGTGAAATGTATATATCAAAGAGAAAGTCAGTCTGATAAGCACCATAGTTGCATGTATACAAGTTTTGCGGTGAATGAACTAAACATAATTTCACATATAAATGGAAACATTGTCTACACACTCTGTAAATCAACGATTCTGCTGATTCAGTAAGTTTTCATTCCATTCATTCATGATATTTTGACATTCAGCCACCATTTGAACAAGAAAATCATATCCCAGAACAGTATGTTCGCCTTACGCATAAATATGTTTTTCTAAATTCGAGTAAATGCATCTGACGCACACATCTGATGGGTTCTTCGGGTTATTATAGGATCACAAATCTTATATTCGTGTATCTATTTGAATTAGACCGTATGCTGATGTCATCCAAAGTGTCCACGTGAACAAGTACAGTAAAAGCGTAGTTTATGACCACCATGATATCAGAGAATCGATCACTACGCCGTTCATGTTTCCCCCACCACTTGCCCAGGATATAGGCGTCGCGTTCGACATTCAATATTGAATTGTCCTCCTCAACAGAATTTCCACGTCAGTTATCGAAAGAAAATAGCACCAATTCCAAACATTGACCTGAAAATTTTGAATAACCATGTTTGCCCCTTGCAACAGAGAAGCGACCAACAGTTTTCAATGATGGTAGCGAGATATTATGATGTTCTGTTGGAAACTTCCTTATCATTGATAGATACTCTTTAATACAAATGAATTTCCGAGTCGTTTTCTAGAGGTAATGTATATCAGCCATATACGCCGTTACATTTCCCCATCACGAATACACATTGTTGTAAATTTGCTTAACCCTATAATTAGTTCAGGAGCATAGACCTGAGAAATTCTTATCGCTCACCAGCCATTACATTTAAGGTTTGAGATGACAGATATCGGTGGATTCATCCCCTCTCCCAAGTTAACTTTTCTCTCGTTTTCTGTAACGCGGAAACATTTAGGGCTGAAACTTTCGCACTTTGTAGCGTATCAAACTGGGATCAATTTCAGCCTATTTGCACATCCAGATGAGTAGGAGTTCTTCGGTAAATTCAAATTAGCGCCTATGTCAGGGTACAAGTAAAGTTATATTTTGCATTTTGTCTTCAACATTTTGGCTTTTCTGCAGATAAAGGTGCACACATTTTTTTTTTTATACTTTGCCAGGCAGTTTTTCGGAAGACAATTGCTTACATAAAAAAAATCGAAATGTCGAAACAAGTATGCCTTCTAGGGGGAAAATGGTGGCACTGAGTCCATCTGGGACTGATATTATATTTTCTGTTAGAACTTGACCCAGTGGTTTCAAAGATAACGAAAATATTTGCAGGGGGATGTCCCAAGTAGCCCAGGATAGATAGACCTTTAATATTCAGCCGACGTCCACATTTTTGAAATTTTCATATTTCTGCGTCATTAATCGAAAAACTTGTCACGATAGACAGGTTTAAACAGGACTGGACTGAACTTTTTTGCTTGAAAAAGAGGACCGGATAACAATTTTCACTGATGGCAGCAAGACATCATGATTGTGGTGATCTATTAGTAAAATCATTACCACTGACAAGTATTCTTTAATCAAAATGATTCCCCTTCTCGTTTTCTATAGTATAATGTTTCTCAGTCACGCTTTGATTGTGAATTATGGAGAGTTCAAACAGCGGGTTAGCCGTGGGTTAAACGGAACAAAGCACAATTTATAAAACGTAGCACCAGGGATCATGTCTCCTTCGGTCGTATCGTGCCGTCAGTATTATATCACAGAATTTGGTAAACTTAGAATGCATGCGTTTGGTGGAATAGCCTCGTTTGCGAAGTTTCTGCAATAAGGTTCTGTGGAGTTTATTGTCGTCACCAGATGTAGTTAACAATGTGATTCATCTCTCTTGTGATACAGTCGTTTTAACAGTCAGCCTTTTTTTCATTTTTATAAAGGTATAGGTCAAAATATTGTGTTCTACGTGGACTATGTTTGCTTTTCTTCAAGTTCAGTAAACTGTGTTATATTTCTTTCGCAGCTTTGTTCATATAAGGATTATCCAAAGCGAGGAGATCGTCTATGTAGCATTTGACGAATAGGAAGGAACGGGATTTGAAATGGATATCGTTTGATAATTTCGGAGAAAAGCCTAATTTATATGAGAACCCATCTTGTGGTACTCTGCGGAGACTAAGAATGTCCCGTGGATAAAAGTGTCCGATTCCTATCTTTTAATCCAGCCAGGACGCTGTCCTCCACGTTTGCAACTAAGGACGGACATTTATCCCAAAGAAAAGTATAGGAAAAGGGACACTAATCTCCAGGACATTCTTAGCCATCACATCGATCTGACGGATTGATTGATCTCAATAGATAATAGTTTATGTTTACTATCCTCTAACTTAACCTATGCTCTAATAGTAAGAGGTCCCCTCCGGATTTCATCGCCAGGTATAGATTGAGATGTAGTGATGCCTAGCTCAGGAACGAACTTTGATGCTACGTAGTTACAATATTTTGAAACAATGCATGCTATGAAAGAAACGCTTTCGGTTTGCGTGTTGTGCTTGGGTAAACTGCTTATTATACTGTTCTAAGCCATCTCGTTTATCTTCCACTGTCTACTTAATTTCAGAAATACAAATTCAGCCTAAATGATCCTATCCAAAACAGCTGGTCTCCTGATAAGGAAATGAGACAGAATGATTATTCAGCTGACATAAGCAGATCGCACCGCTTGCAAAGTGAACGGATTATATAGGAATGACGTCAGGGAAGAAGAATTGATATTTTCCAGATCGGGAGCAAATTATTGAGAAAGCAAACAGCTTGGACTTCTGGGGTTCTGTGACATATCGCACAATGGGATCGATACGTTTATTGTCGTAGGGTTCCGCACAATGCTGGTAAGGAAGAGAAAATGATTTGAATCCACGGTAGAGATATTGGAGTTCTCATCAAAAAGCTTGTCATAATATTTGAAGGGGGACGTCTAATATTTTCTATTTGGTAAATTAAAGGAACATGTATGTTTAGATGGGTAAATGGCCTTTGCGGTAGGTGCGGTAGAAGTGCCAAAAATAAAATATTACATATACAAGAACTTGTTCAGTTGGCATGAAGTACAATACTGTATTGTATACTCAGAAAAGTCTCTCAAGTCACTGGGTGTCATCATTCTCGAATAACAGGGCCGTGAAGTATTGCATTCGTGCAAAATCGACAATTTTGAAGCGAAAACACCACATACTTCTTTCTGTAAACATATGAAGATAAACGATAACCAGAACCAGCATGATACAGCATAATTGCTGTTCCAATATGTAGTGGTACACAAAGTCTGGTTCTGGTTATCGTTTATCTTCATGTGTTTACAGAGAACAATAGGAATTGTTTTCAGCTCAGAAAGAACTAATTGCACAAATGCACTACTTTACGACCTTTAACACATTAACATTAAAATGGGACAGGAGAAAGGGGGACCGACGAGCCTAACACCGGGAGCTCGTGGCGACGAGTGGCGAGAAAGAAATTGCGTATTTCGTCTCGATTTATTTGTCAGGAACAGACGAGTTCATATAGCGACAGGGTTAGATTTATTGTTACTAACGTTGGTTGCTTTCATGCAAAAGTTCAAGATTTCCAACCTAGGGCACCGACAAGTGCTGATCGTGAACAGGGGTCTTGAGAAGAAAAATATTTAACCTAGGTTGAAGGGAATTTCAGAACCGTTAATAAATAATACATTAAAATTTCGTTTCCCGCTGATTAAGAGAAGATTTAAAGTCCGAACGATATACATTCCTTTAGCTACTTTGATGGCGAGAAAATTAATGCATCGCGTTACATGGATTGAACGACTCGTAGAGACATTTTTTCTGGATCAAGGAAAGCGAATTATTGCACCGATCAGGTTTACGTGTTGGGAGGCAATATCCGGTATAGGAAGCCGAGGAAAGATTCTTTACAAACCTCAGTAGAGACATCGACGGTTTTGACCAATTCTCAACTGGTGAATTATTTCTGACCTCTCTCTGTGATTGGAAACAAGTATCCCGATACCCTACTAATACTCCTTGATTTCTACATTGACATACGTGAAAGTAGTCGACTTCGGCCACTCCGATAATGGTGTATAGATTTTGTCTTCTCCGCTAATCTCTGGAATTCTATGTATGAAAATGATCACAAGACGGCCAGACCATCAGAAGTTCTACAGACAATCTCCATAAACAGTACCCTTTTCCTTTCCTCGTGCGGTTTAAATTCTGATCGCTCTTTGCGAATCATGGTATAAGTTTGTTCGAGACCCGTTAATCAGTCCTGAACGACAGGAGTTGTCCAATCCCATGCCAGTATTTTCGTATTCTGCATGCCATGTTTATGCCGACGATGAAGATTATACTCGTTGAATCCAACATTCATGAAGCACAGACTGTCCTTTCCACCTTTCCGAACCAATTACTCATTCTTATTGGACTATCAGAACCAATATATGTAAATGTATAAAGTTGGATACCGACACCTCAGGCAACTGATTCTAATACATTTCACAATTCAATTTTGCATGAATATCTAATATGTGGTGTACTGAAAGTACCAATACTTAAACAACTATGCAAAATTCTATTTGAATATGGCTGAATTTGTTGTCATGACAACCATCTAAATATAACAGACATAACATTGGAATAGTTGCGGAAACGTAAACAAACTTGTACATGTGTGATCCGACATTTTAGACTAATGTTTGTATGCCACATTATCGAACAAATATGGTGCATCAGAGATTAGACAGATGAAAGTATCAGTGCGTTGACAATGCTACTTTTGAAAGCTATTGCTTGCTTCTTGTGTAAAGATGAATTCGGGGAATCGATTACCAAAACTCTGGTCAGAACACCCGTGTTTGCCAAAGGTTTCGCAAAACCCGACTGAAATATAATTTACTCACTAGAATTTATCCGAAAAAGCTTGTCTAAGTTGTATACTGCATACCTTCGTGTCCGTTATCAGAGTGGCTAATCTATAGATAACTATCGGAGTCACTCAAGAGGTTTAACTATTAATCTAAATGATAATCCAAAATTCCACCAATCTAATTAAAATATAGCTCTACCAAAACCGATCCCCATTTTGCTTGTCGCTCAGTTGGCAACAACACCCCTGTGGGGGGCCTAATCGTGTATTTGCGCCTAATCGTGTCTGCGCCAAATCGTGTAAAAAAATTGCGCCTAATAACGAGTTGCGTCTAATCTTGTACGAAATTTGCGCTTAATGGTGGAACTGCGCCTAATCGTGTACGAAATTTGCGCTTAATTGTGGAACTGCACCTGATCGTGTACGGAATTTGCGCCTATTTGCGTAAATGCGCCTAATCGTGTAAGGAGGCTGCGTCTAATCATGTAACTGCTCCTAATCATTTGAACAATGTTGCGCCTAATTCTGCGTTGCGCCTAATCGTGTAGAAAAATTGCTCCTATTTGTGGAACTACGCCTATTCGTGTAGGAGATTTGCTCCTAATTGTGAAAATGCGCCTATTCGTGTGAGAAATATACGTCTAATCGTGGAAACGCGCTTATTCGTGGAAATCATTTTGCGCCTAATTATTCGTTGCGCCTAATCGTGTAGAAAATTTGCGTCTAACTGTGAAATTGCGCCTAATTGTGTATAGAGGCTGCGCCTAAACGTGCACAACGTGAAGCCATAAGTAGTATGTAAAGGACGGATAAAGTCAACTTGACATACTTTCGTCATTTTTAGGGAGGTCAAGGGGCGGTCACGTGATCAAGAAGTCAAGGTCACTATAGTTCCGGTACTTCCGGTCACGTCACCTTTGAGGGCATGTATTAATCCGCGGTGATGCGGTCTGGCGGTGATGCGGTCGAGGGAAAAAGCCTCCGTGGACAGAAAGTAGTCCCAAATACGCGGAGAGCCGAGGGAAATTCTCCGGCAATCTTCGCTAATCTTCGGGACATTTTGGGGGCGATAGGGGCCACTAGTGGACCGACTGGGTCGGGTGAGGTGTCAAAGTGTAGCGCTCGTCCAGGGCGATCGCATGTAAATTGAGAATTTGTCCCGAAAATATAAAAAGCGGAACACGGACTTTACCCCTCAAATAGAGGAAAACTCCTATCAACCAGATCCAAAAGGGCTAATATCGGTCCCCGGCTTATCGGGCCTGCCTATCAAGTCATAGGTGGGTGTATGTAAATGAGGACTTGTCTCCGAAAATATAAAATGCGTAACACGGACTTTACCTCAACAATAGGAGTCCATCTGAGATTTATATTACATTTTCTGTTAGAGCTTGACCCAGTGGTTTCAAAGATAAGTAAATATTCGCAGGGGAGGATGTCCCAAGTAGCCCAGGCTAGATAGACAATCAATATTCAGTCGAAATTTTCAAATCTCCGCGTCATTAATCGGAAAACTTTTCACGATAGACAGTTTTAAACAGGACTGGACTGAACTTTTTTTGCTTGCAAAAGAGGAGCGGATAACAATTTTCACTGATGGCAGAAAGACATCATGATTGTGATGATCTATTCGTAAAATCTTTACCACTGACAAGTATTCTTCGATCAAAATAAATTCCCTTGTCGTTTTCTATAGTATAACGTTTTTCAGCCACGCTTTCATTGTGAACTATGGAGAGTTCAAATACCGGGTTAGCCCTGGGTTAAACGGAACTAAGCACAATTTATAAAACATAGCACCAGAGATCATGTATCGATCGGTCGTATCGTGCCGTCAGAATGCGATATCACAGAATTTGATAAACTTAGAATGCAGTCGTTTGGTGGAATAGCCTCGTTTGTGGAGTTTCTGCAATAAGGCTCTGTGGAGCTTATTGTCGTCACTATGCGTTATCTGTATACACCATATGCAGTTCCCATCCGGAATACTGCTACCTAGAAAGGTGTAGTTAACAATGTGATTCATCTCTCTTGTGGTACAATCGGTTTAACAGTCAGCCTTTTTTCATTTTTATAAAGGTATAGGTCAAAATATGGTGTTCTATGTGGACTATGTTTGCTTTTCTTCAAGTTCAGTAAACTGGGTTATATTTCTTTCGCAGCTTTGCTTATATAAGGATTATTCAAAGCGAGGAGATCGTCTGTATAACATTTGGCGAATAAGAATGGAACGGGATTTTAAATGGATATCGTTTGATAATTTCGGAGAAAAGCCGAATTTTATATGAGAACCGATCTATGGGTGTGCCAAATGTGGTGCTCTGTGGAGACTAAGAATGTCCCATGGCTAAAAGTGTTCGGTTCCTATCTTTTAATCCAGCCTGGACATTGTCCTCCACGTTTGCAACTAAGGACGGACACGTATCCCAAAGAAAAGTATAGGAAAAGGGACATTAATCCCCAGGACATTCTTAGCCATCACATCGATCTGACGGATTGATTGATCCCAATAGATAAGAGCTTATGTTTACTATCCTCCAACTTAACCCATACTCTAAAAGCAAGAGGTTCTCTTCGGATTTCATCGCCAGGCATAGATTGAGAGGTAGTGATGCCTATCTCAGGAACGAACTTTGATTCTACGTAGTTACAATATTTTGAAACAATACATGCAATGAAGGAAACGCTTTCGGTTTGCGTGTTGTGCTTGGGTAAACTACCTATTATACTGTTGTAAGCCATCTCGTTTATCTTCCATTGTCTACTTTATTTCAGAAATACAATTTCAGCCTAAATGATCCTATCCAAAACAGCTGGTCTCATGATAAGAAAATGAGACAGAATGATTATTCAGCTGACAAAGGCAGATCGCAACGCTTACAAAGTGAACGGATTATATAGGAATGACGTTAGGGATGAAGAATTGGTATTTTCCAGATCTGGATCAAATTATTGAGAAAGCAAACAGCTTGGACTTCTGTGACATATCGCACAATGGGATCGATACGTTTATTGTCCTAGGTTTCCGCACAATGCTGGTAAGGAAGAGAAAATGATTTGTATCCACGGTAAGGATACTGGAGTTCCCATCGAATAGCTTGTCATAATATTTGGAGGGGGACGTCTAATATTTGCTATTAGGCAAATTAAAGACTACGTATGTTTTTAGATGGGTAAATGGCCCCAGAACAGGTGCGATAGAAGTGCCAAAAATAAAAAAATTACAAAGAGAAGAAATTGTTCAGTTGGCATGAAGTACAATACTGTATTGTATACTCAGAAAAGTCTCAAGGCACTGAGTGTCATCATTCTCGAATAACAGGGCCGTGAAGTAGTGTATTCGTGCAAAATCGCCAATGTTGAGGCGAAAACACATCGCATTTATTTCTGTAAACAAATGAAGATAAACGATAACCAGAACCAGCTTGATACAGCATAATTGC
Source organism: Hanleya hanleyi (assembly GCA_036873755.1). Taxonomy (NCBI): domain Eukaryota; kingdom Metazoa; phylum Mollusca; class Polyplacophora; order Lepidopleurida; family Hanleyidae; genus Hanleya; species Hanleya hanleyi. The sequence goes on from JAVTVY010032377.1 coordinate 26,409, forward strand.
TGTTCCAATATATGTAGTGGTAGACCAAATCTGGTTCTGGTTATCGTTTATGTGTTTACAGAGCACAATAGGAATTGTTTTCACCTCAGAATAAACTAATTGCACAAATGCACTTTTTAACGGCCCTGTTACTCAGTGCCTTGAAATTTTTCTGAGTATAAAACATAATATTGTACTTCATGCCAATTGAACAATTTCTTGCAGCGGAAGTATTTCATTTTGGTACTTCTGCATTGCGCCTGACCTGGGGTCATTTACTCATCTAAAGATCCTTTGCCATACAGTATATTTTCTGTACTTATTTCTTCCAACAAACCGAAACTCTCTGCACAATTTCTTGTAGCGGAAGTATTTCATTTTGGTACTTCTGCATTGCGCCTGACCTGGGGTCATTTACCCATCTAAAGATGCAACGTCCTTTGCCATACAGTGTATTTTCTGTACTTATTTCTTCCAACAAACCGAAACTCTCTGCACTCACTGATCTTTGTCTGGAAGGCAGCCTTGCCTTATGGAGAACTGGATATTCGTCCATAATAAATTCTCACTTTATTAATTATTTCAATAATGTATTTCATATTAAATGTGACCATGCCTACTGATCGTTAGCACCGAAATGCTCGAATTTCAATACAGTGGATGTTACCGAGTTGATATATGATTACAGAAATACCATCTCGTTTTGGGGTCATTGAAATCTCGTGTATTTCCGTAACGAATTTGAAACGGAATATTCAGTCAATCTGCTGGACAGTTATAGACCGTGTACGATACATGCTCATTTCAAGCGTCAACATCAAACAAATATCGGTGAGCGTCTGTCGTCACAACATGTCTAACTGACTTGAGCATCGAACGAACGGTATTAGACGGATATATTGAGGGGGTTAGAGGCTTTGCCGCCTCCGCCGCCAAGAAAAATGGCCCCATTTCCCTTTATGCTTCAACCGATACCACTAACCCTAAGCCTAACCATAAAATAATATTATACCTCTAACAGTGAGCCTAACCCGAACTCTATACCCGATAACCCCAAACCGTATATACTTCTATGCTTTAACTCAGACAAAGATGACACATTACCCTAACCGTCTGCTAGGCTCAGCTGTCCCCAACCTTTAACACATTAACATTAAAATGGGACAGGAGAAAGGGGCACAGACGAGCCTAACACCTGAAGCTCGTGCCGACGAGTGGTGAGAAAGACATTGCCTGATTCGTCTATATTTATTGTCAGGAACGAATGAGTTCCTAGCGACAGAGTTGGTAAGATTTATTGTTACCTACGTTGATTGTTTTCATGCAAAACTTCAAGATTTCCAGCTTCGGACACTAGCAAATGCTGATCATGAACAGGGGTTTTGAGAAGCTAAATGTTTAACCTAGTTTCAAGGGAATTTTAAAATGTAGTCATTAATAAATAATAAATTAAAAGTCCGAGTGAATTACATTTTTCTGGGTCAAGGAAAGCGGATTATTGCACTGATCAGGTTTACGTGTTGGGAGGTAATTTCCGGTATACGAACTCGAGGAAAAATTCTTCATAAACCTTAGTAGAGACATCGACGGTTTTGGCCAATTCTCAACTGGTGAATTATTTCTGACCTCTCTCTGTGATTGGAAACAAGTGTCCCGATACGCTACTAATACTCCTTGATTTCTACATTGGCATACGTGAAAGTAGTCGACTTCGGCCACTCCGATAATGGTATATAGATTTTGTCTTCCCCGCTAATCTCTGGAATTCTATGTATGAAAATGATCACAAGACGGCCAGACCATCAGAAGTTCTACAGAGAATCACCATAAACAGTGCCCTTTTCCTTTCGCCGTGCGGTTAAAATTCTGATCGCTCTTTGCGAATCTTCGAATAAGTTTGTTCGAGACCCGTTAATCAGTCCTGAACGACAGGACTTGTCCAATCTCATGCCGGTATTTTCGTATTCTGCATGCCATGTTTATGCCGACGATGAAGATTATACTCGTTGAATCCTACATTCATGAAGCAGAGGCTGTCCTTTCCAGCTTTCCGAACCAATTACTCATTCTTATTAGACTATCACAACCAATATATGTAAATGTATTAAGTTGGATACTGTCACGTCGGGTATTGATTCTAACACATTTCACAGTTCAATTTTGCATGAATATCTAAAATGTGGTGTAGTGAAAGTACCAATACTTAAACAACTATGCAAAATTTTATTTGAATGTGGTTAAATTTGATGTCATGACAACCATCTAAATATAACAGAAATAACATTGGAATAGTTGCGGAAACGTAAACAAACTTGAGCATGTGTGATCCGACATTTTAGACTAATGTTTGTATGCCAAATTTTCGTACAAATATGGTGCGCCAGAGATTAGACAGATAATCGTATCAGTGCGTTGACAATGCTACTTTTGAAAGCTGTTGCTTGCTTCTTGTGTAACGATGAATTCGGGGAATCGATTACCAAAACGCTGGTCAGAACACCCGTGTTTGCCAAAGGTTTTGGGGAACCTGACACAAATATAATTTACTCACTAGAATTTATCCGAAAAAGCTAGTCTAAATTGTACTGCATACCTTCGTCTCCGTTATCAGAGTGGCTAATGTGTAGATAAGTATCGAGAGGTTTAACTATTAACCTAAATGATAATCCAAAATTCCACCAATCTAATTAAAATCTAGCTCTACCACAACCGATCCCCATTTTGCTTGTCGCTCAGCTGGCAACAACACTCCGTTTCCGTGTCCTGAGTGCTGACCATTCACATAGCTTCTCCACGATTTTGGAATGTATGGTTGAAATGTCAATCTCACGTCTACTGCGAGAACAGAGAAATGTTTCCTGGAATTTATCGATGTGTCTGAATTCTATTACTCTCTAAAAACTACTATGTACCAAAAGTACACAAACTGTGTACCATAGGTACACATCGCTGTAACCAAAATGGACATCTACAATCACTGTGTAGCTGTGATACAATACACAAAAAGTACGCAAATTGTGTACTTCTGATACACATTTTTTTGTAGATGTGCAATTCTGTACACAACTGTTTTTTCAGAGTACTGTTAATCGAATATCATCAAATTCAGAGAATAAAATATTGATGTGATGAACAAAATTTAAATATATGAGAACATGATATTCACATATATCCTACAATTGTCGCCCACTCTTGTCTGCGAGACCCTTCAGAAATACCATAGACCTGGTATTACTCAGATTGAAATTCAACATACATGAAAGACGAAACCTGTATGCGCGTAATGGAGGAAAAAGTTAATGTTTTTGAATATTTTCTTGGACATGGTACAATCTAATTATCTATTTTCTTAATATACAATGTCAGCAGAAATGACTCTTTCTTGAACGAATTGCGAGCTTTGAATCGACGAGGCTGTTGACTTAACTGTGGATGGTTTGAGACATAATCAAGGCGGATAAATCACAAACAAGTCCTCTCGAGCAAGAGTAAAAATGACGTCAGAGAATGAAAAGTTGGCATTGTCCAGAATGCTGGCAAATTGCTCAAAATAGCAAACCTGCGAGGATTTGTGACATACAACATATCAATACATTCTCGTCCGTTTTATCCAACAAGAGAAAACGAGTGGGCTTGAGTGTCTGGAAGGCTTACCCTATCATACCCTCAAGGGATAGTAACACTATTTCAATATTTACTGTTGGACAATTTTTTTATATTTTTACCCCTGAATAAATACTTCTATGATAGCCAAGGGATACCCCTGGAAAAGGTACAACAAATAACCTCACTAAACTTGAACACTCCAATTCCATTTCGAAAATCTTCAGGTTGTACCTTCACTTTTGAAACCACTTATCGAATTACGAGTGGCTTTTCCCCGATGTCATCAGCTCTCGTGTACTACAATAACGACTTCAACTAACCCCGATTTTATTCTCCATGTCACTTGTGTAGGCAACGCAAATGGAAGCAAAGTGGCAAAGACGTCTGGCTTAAGTGGGCTCCACAAGTCCATGAGTGGTTTAGCGGCATATTCGTGTATGTCACTCGTGTAGTTTACCAGGTCTACTTCTCCGCGATTTTGCTGAAATTTGATCATATATTGCAGCCATAAATAACTGACAGTTGAACGCAACATATAAAGATTGTGAAAAAAATGCCGGCGTACTGACAAAAGTTATATGACTCCAAAGGTCAATATTCTGACTGCATATCCAAAAACATCACCAAAAAAACTGATCCTTGTGATAATTTGTATCTGAACCACGCTTGTTATCGGACTGTTCATGTGGACATTTTGAGGGAAATGATCACGCGGTCCCTTCCACCGATCTGAGCCGTATACGTATTAGATACAAATATCCAAAAGCAACGACGTTATAACCCTATCAAGTCATCTGATGAAAGGTGATGAATAATGTGACCGTTAGTGCTAAATCACTGTTGGATGATCACTACGTGAAACTATGCTTAGATTATCGGAGATTTAATTGTCTTACAACGGTAATAATCTAATAGCAGGCTGTCCTTTCCAGCTTCCATTCCCAGACATAGATTGAGAGATAGCGGACATGCACTCCTATCACAGGAATGAACTTTGCTTCTACGCATTTACTATATCTTGATAACAAATATGGAAAGTTACAATACATGCTGTGAAAGAAACGCTTTCGGTTTGCGTGTTGTGCTTGGGTAAACTGCGTATTATACTGTTCTAAGCCATCCCGTTTATCTTCCATTATCTACTTTATTTCACAAATACAATTTTAGCCTAAATGATCCTATCCAAAACAGCTGGTCAAAACAATGAAGACAGAATGATTTTCCGGCTGACAAAGGCAGATCGCACCCCTAGCAAAGTGAACAGATTATATAGGAATGACGTTAGGGATACAGAATTGATATTTTCCATATCAGGAGCAAATTGATGAGAAAGCAAACAATTTGGACCTTTGGGGCTCTGTGCCATATCGGACAATGAGGTCGATACGTTTATTGTCGAATAGGGTTCCGAAAAATGCTGGTAAGAAAAAGATTTGTATCCACAACAGAGATATTGGAGTTCCCATCTATAAGCTTGTGATAATATTTAATGTGGGACGTCTCATATTTGCTGTGTGAAACGTCTAATATTTGCTGTTTGGCAAATTAAAATTTGCGATTCAGTATATTCCTTGCACTTATTCCTTCCAATAAACCGAAACTCTTTGCACTCATTAACCTTTCTCTTGAAGACAGCAGAATAAATTCCCACTGTATTAATCACTTCAATAATGCATTTCATATTAAATGCTTTCTGTTCGTTAGCACCGAAATGCGCGAATTTCGCGTTGTTCCCAAGTTGATATATCATTACAGAAATACCATCTCGTCTTGGGTCCATTGAATTACAACACACGTAAGGCAAGTGGGAAGAGATGCCGACATACTGACAGAGCCAAATGACTTCACAAAACAGCTAAACAGAATATTCAGTCAATCTGCTGGACAGCTATATACCGTGTACGATACATGCTCACTTTAAGCGTCAACATCAAACAAATAAAGGTAAACGGCTGTCGTCTCAACATGAGCATCGAACGAACTGCGTTAGACGGATATCAAGACGGTGTTAGAGGATTTGCCGCCATCTTGAAAAATGGTCTCGAACCCATACCACTTCAACCCATATCTCATTCCGCTTAAGCCGGTGCTAGGGGCAGTGTGGATAATTCATTGTCTCCACATGAACAAACGCAATAATCGCGCGGCTGAGATACTAAGGCCACGTCCGAGAATCCACCGTATTCTCGGATCTGAATGAGTGGTGCCGAGTGAAGCTTTCCCGTAGAGTCATATGGTTGTTTATTAGTCGCCAGACGTCGTAAATTTTCCCCATCTCTTGCATATCGCTTCAATTTATTCTTGTATATGGTGGGATTCTGCTGGTGGACTGTTAGTCACCGAGGCTCGCCCTCTGTACATATCACTCGACAAATATATGTAGGTTTATTGTTTTGGTGGTAAATTTAATCCGTACACCGTCGGGCATTACAGGTTAGTTTCTCTGAATATTCTTGCATTTATCAAGTTTACCCCATATTGAGGCGTTTATTCCATCAGACGTCCACGATGCTCATTTATTAACATCAGATGAGTTAAAATATTTGAGCTGATCTGTCATCACAGCACCCGAGCTAGCGTATCTAATTCCGCTTAAGCCGGTGCTAGGGGTCGTGTGGATACTTCATTGTCTCCACATCAACAGCTGCAATCAAAGCGCGGCTGAGATAATAAGGCTACGTCCGAGAATCCACCGTATTCTCGGGTCTGAATATGGGGTGCCGAGGGAGGCTTTCCTTTAGAATCATATGGTTGTTTTTTAGTCGCCAGACGTCGTCAATTTTTTCGGCCTCTTGCATATCGCTCCAATTTATTACCTGTATATGGAAGGATTCTACTGGTGGACAGGCCCTCGGTACATGTCATTCGACAAATATGGATAGATTTCTTGTTTTGATGGGAAATTTAAGCCGCCCGACGTCGTGCATTACAGGTTGTTTTTGCTGAGTATTCCTGCATTTACTAGGTCTACCCCATGTTGAGGCGTTTATTCGCGGCTGAGATACTAAGGCTACGTCCGAGAATTCGCCGTATTCACCGTATTCTCGGGTATGAATGTGAGAAGCCGAGGGAAGCTTCCCTGTAGAGTCATATGGTAGCTTTTTAGTCGTCAGACGTCGTCAATTTTCCCCACCTCTTGCATATCGCTCCAATGGACAGCTCCCTGTCGCATAATCGTGAATGTTTCATTATCTAACAACCGTTTTAACCTTCGGATTTTGTTTTTCGTCTCTCTGACGATGTGAGACATCAGGATTTACAGCGCGGACATTGAAGCTCACAATAGTACTACATTATTGTAGATTCTATGTCCATACTTATAACCAGCGTCCCTAAACGCAGCTCTGCTCATGTATCGCTAGTTAACGCAGATCATACATTGTGAGTGAGTGAATGAGCGAATAGGATTTAACGTCGCTTACAACATTGTTTCAGCCAGATCGCGACGAATCAACTAAGCATCACCTAGCCAAGGTGCGTTACTGCTACTTTAAAGAAGAAATCTTTGAAGCAGCATGGAACCAGACACACTCCATCCACCCCGTAAAACACCGAGGACAGCACACACGGCACAGACAGGACGTTTATACGGTACAATAAAGACGAGTGATATTACAGTGCTAGACATCACATTATCAAGTTCCTGTTGCTTCTCAGCAAAATACATTGAAGCAACAGGAACCCGTATCTACAAATTGTGGTAGATTAGCTAGGTACATACATGTAATATATTTTGCAATGTTTTCTAATGGGCACAAAATCAGCGAAGGCGAAAACTATAACACGGAACACCAACTACTACAACAGTGTACGTATGGAAGACCAGTGGTGACCATTTCCGCCTTATCAGCAGATTATCACCTATATGGTATGATATGTGATTTGCGCTCTATTCCCATGTTATTTCTATTAAACCAAGAGGGGTGTCATGGAAACAAATTTAGAAAAATTTAAATACAATTTTGCAGATTTATTTCACAAAGAACTATTCAGTCATTATACCAAACATTGGATTATTCATTGGAGAATTGAATTTTTCTCTATTTGAAATGTATTAGGACCTGCCTCTGAGAGGGCGATCTCAGCGCACTCACAATGGTGAGCATGAACTGCATGATCAATGGGTCACACCAGTTTATCATTTATCGTGCCTTCAAGTGTACTGAACTGTGACACCTGGGACTAGTCGTAAGAGCCGCGTGTTTACTTGACATATACCGCGTGTTTACTTGACATATATGTGAATATGTGTGCTGTCATGTAGACAGGTATATGTCTTGGATTGGATAGACACACTTTACAGAATGGAGTATATCTGGTCTGCTATAGCACTGATCGTCATCGTATATTTCATCTACAAGTTCCGCAGCCCGGCCACACAATACACTTATCCACCAGAACCTAAGGGATGGCTTTTGGTTGGAAATCTATTCGACGTGGGGATTACACTGCGTGAAGTTTCGAAGTCCGGAAACACCTATTGGAAGCTGTGTCGCTTTTTTGCGATGCACACACTTTATTCAGTCAAAAACTATAACAGTGCAAATGGAACGGATACGGACTGATGCATTTCTTTGTAGAATGAACAGCCCATTGTTTGGAGAATTCACGAATAAATGAATTGTGACATATGTTTACATATTAGACCACGTGCTACCGTGTGTAATTAGTGTGGGCTTGATTTTGAAATTGTTTCAACAAGCTATCGACCTGATCGGCTAACAACAGTAGTTTCAAATTCGCACGAGATTTTTATAAGACTGAATTCAGATATATTATTGTGACCGTTAAAAAAACTTAGGCGGTGATCAAACCGTGATATCCATTCGTGGTTGCTTAATTTCTCCACCTCAAGGAATGGCAAAAATAATTTTCGGATAAAACTTGTTTTGGTCTACCACTACAGATTGGAACAGCAATTATGCTGTATCAAGCTGGGTTTTTTTTTTAAATATATAACTTGTTTTGGTCAATTTATTTATTGCAATACAGGGCCCAATCTGGGTAAACCAAGATGGTAAATCAGGGGAATACCATCTAGACGTAACGCTATGAAAACTTCGTGCGAAATGTTCGCCGATATTCTACGAGATCCCATAATAAGCCAGTCACGATCATTTCTACCTTTTTTCTCTGACTCTGGAGTTTAACATCTTCGCACGGCACAATCTTTTGATATTTTCTACCCCGAACCAAGCCAGACTTTTCGGCGGGAGTAAACTCTTTGATCTTTACGGTTTTCCACGCACACTGTTTGGAAATGATGCCATATTTGGATACTGTTTCAGGATAATGTCTAAGTCACATCATAAGTCGCATAAGTCTTGCTTGCCAGACTCCATTAGTTAGTCTTAATATATCCGTCGTTTGCTGAAAGCTAAACCAAGACAAAGGCCACTCACTGCAGTATACCGATAATCCAAGAAAAGTAAGTAACTATGAAAGATCGCGAATCACTTAGCACACTCAGTCACTTTAGAGAGAATAAGCAGATGGCTTCTGTAATCTCTGATAAGAGGTTTGATTACACCTTTGCCATCAAGGAATTTGGTACACGAGGACTCAATAGGTAAGCTGTCTATTAAGACTGTGATTTATATACTGTCTGGGTTTATGAACCGCATTGCGAGTGCCAATAATGGTGACCTGAATATTTTTCATCATCTGCAACTGAAATCTCATTCATGACGAGACAAAAGTATCTCGGAGTGCTAAAGAGAATTCATTGGAGATATTTTCATAAATGCGCCAGTCGAGAAATGGCAGAGAATCCAATAACTGATGAGTGACTTTGAGCAGTAAACTAGAGAATAACCAACATCGATCATGGCAATACCGCGATAATCGCAAAGACCTCAGGAACAGCATTGAAAGACACAAGTACACACATAATGTGAGCATTCAATAAGGTTTTCAATGCAAAAAAACGTGTATCATTTCTTTTGTCCTGGAGATGATTTGTTGATACCTATACTCCTTAAAAGCGTTGATAACTTTGACAAAAGGCAAAATTAGAAAAAATGGGGCACTGTTATTCAAGTTTGCGTATGTACTGCGAATTATTTAAAGACCAATCTGAAAATGTTTGCAATTAATGCATCGTCACCACGTAAATGGAATTTACGTTAAAACAATTCGTTCTTCCTTATGACTTCGATCCCCTTACCAAGCCCCGCTTAAGCACGATACTATTAACGGTGGAATATTATCTCCCGTTGACGCTGAGTGATTCCATAGGAGTCAACCACGTCGATGTAAAGCATGTGCCATCAAATCTTATTTTCCGCAATGCTATTCGCAGAAACAAACTTCTTGCTTCTTGCATTCGAGCAGCGTTTGGAGATAATTATGCATTCCTCGATAATGCCGTTCTCTCGAGACGTGATTCTCTCTATGTAACGAGTAAAAATCTATCCAGCATTCCTCGCAAGCTGTTTCGTCAACATTCTACAAGCAAGAAATTCTTTTTGTCTGAATATATATTGAGTACTTGGTTGCCTCGCTGGCAGAGTTTTCCCTGACCCAGGTCTTTCCCGAATACTACTGCCGTCAATCGCCTATGGATAGCAAGCTTTGATTTTCGCATAAATCAGATGAGTTCTTGTTCTCCGAAATCAGGATAATGGAATACGCCGTTTAAAAGTTCTATAGTTTTGACGATGATACTTTGAGTCCTGTACAATCTCAGTAAACTCAGATATAATATCACGTTGGTTTCATATTCCCCCCGTTTAGGGACGCAGCCCCAAAGTATCACACGTTCTAGCCAGGTAGTGCTGAATATTTTATTTATACTGTAGTACATTCTCAGAGATTTCTAATGAAACATCCATAATTGGAAGTTTGTACTGGTAGCTGCATTCAGTACTATACCATATACATGTAGAAATGAATGTAGTGTGCTGGTAGCTGCATTCAGTACTGCCATATAGAAACGAATTTATTGTACTGGTAACTGCATTCTCTTCAGATCACCGAAGTTAAGCAACGTTGAGCGCGGTCAAATCTTGGATGGCTGACAGGGTGATCTACTGGCTGGGCTGATCATTGTTCAGGATAATAGGATCTGTGGGGCGCTCTCGTGTCCTGGAACATGTAGGCACCGCCGTGATATGACTGAAAAATTGTTGAAAACGACGTTAAATCCTACTCACTCAACACTCACTCTATATTAACTACGCTGTCTATGTGAAGCATCTGCTTCAGATATCTAAGGAATAAAAGGAACAGAGAGGATAAAACAGAGAAAATACCCGCAAAACTCAAAGATCTTGGGGTTTTTTAGCCTAACTGAAGCCGTTCATCATTGCTGAATGCAGCAATGTTTTTCTGGTGGTTCGACATTAGAATCGTGCAGCATTCATCGATAACATCTAACCAAAGGACATTAACGGATTCAGTATGACGCCCACGATCCTGTGTGGTTATTGCAATAAAAGGCTATGTCCAAGAAACCTCTGAAAGTGAAGTGCCGAGAGAAGCTTTCCTGTGGAGTCATATGGTTGCTTTTTAGTCGCCAGACGTCAATTTACCCCACCTCTTACATATCTCAGCAATTTGGTTTCGGCTCGTTCGATCTACACCACACATCTTTTGACAGGTATAAGAAAACTTCATTATCAACATGGCAGTGTGACTAACTTCACAGAACCTACGAAGTAGGGTAGACATTAGGACTCCGACGCGAACTGAACCCTTGGAAATCCCCTCACCCCAAGTTTAAATCCTGCCTATATTAAGATGGGCACTGTCCAAGTCAGAATCACCAGTGATTTTCATCAAAAACCACCAGAAATTTTCATCAAAAGTAGATAAGCTGAAAACTTGTAACATTCCTCTAATGCACCTTCATGCCAAAAATCAAGGTTCTAATGTCAACGGTTCTCCTTGTTTTGCCGACGAAAGAATTCGGATGGACTCACTCACTCACTCACTCATTACCGGACAATTTGCGAATGAGAGCCTACTTTGTAGGAAAAAACCTATTTCGTTTTAAAAAATTCATAGTATACATAAACGTAGGCTAGTTTTCTGCAAGAGAGAAGCGGTCAACAGTTTTCAATGATGCCTGCAAGAGATCATGACATTCCAACAATCCACTTCCTGGCGAAGCCATTCAATCAATGTTCTTGCGCGCTGGGACAGTAATACTCAAGCATTGCCGTGCAATGCCATGACTCGAATTCGAACCACTTTGTCATATATCACCAGTATACAAAACTTCTGCTACCTTTTTAATTCGGATCATCCAAATGAACAATTCTGGGACCTTTCCGCTGGCACTCATAACACCTTGCGAAAGAGTGTGTGAAATTTACCGTGTCATAACTTTGTGTTCCTAACTTTGGTGTAGAGTCAACCATTCTCCAGGTAAAACGCATCTAAACCGATATTTCAAGTTAGCATCAGATACTCGTTTCGATACCCTGATAATCAAAATCAAGTTGGAAAAAACTAGAAAAACATATTTTATACATAACCAGCGTTGCCTAAGCGACAGATCTCGAAGTGCAGCATGAAAACGTTGTACATTTTACTCTAGTATATAATGACGCTATTACCAGCCAGCCGATGTGAAAGGATACAGCAACACGTGCAAATGCGGGTTGGCATTTCCAGATAAAAGAATACCTCAAATCGTTTCAGTGCGAAATCAGCGGTGATTTTGATGCCAAAGCAGAGCAACAAATACCCAAAACGTGAAGATAATATTTGCCTAGTAGGACGTTAACTCCGAAATAAATGCTTGTGCGTTGAGATATTCTCCAATCTAGCAAATGGGGCAACGCTGAAAATGTTTAGGATAATCTGGAGAGGAATCGTATTGAAACTACTCCATTATTTAGTTGACCGTAAGAGACTAAGGTGTAGTACCTGATCATCAGTCATCAGTAAATTGCATAGCAATCCGAGGGGACCCATGTCTCCTGTGATACCAGTCGGCCAAACATGTCAGATTTCTGACTGCCTAAAATCCCATCTCCGCCAGCGAATAAACAATCTCCAAGTGCTTAACGGTACCTCACTCGTATAATTGTTTTTGTCGTTAGGACGATATTGTACGTTCAACTAATCATTTTAAATTCACTGACGACTTAGCATGATCCACACTTCACGAGCCCCTCTCGTCTATGGTTTGAAGATATCTTATACCAAACATGTCTCTGCCATGATTTTGTCTGTAAGTGGAATAAACTGGATTCTCCGACACTAGATAACCTCATGGATTTCAGTAGCTAAGCAGGAAATGGCCTTTCTTTTAATAACGGACAACAAAAGCTCAAAATCAAGTCGTCAAATCCGACAGCCTTGATTTGCTATAATATAACCGTCTTTGTTAGTAATCGAAATGCTCCATTGGAAAACCACAAGCACCTTATCAATATATGTGTAATATCGAACGACGACAACTCAGTTGAAAGCGATCAATATTTTTTTTGTGAAAGGCAGCATCATGTTCCAGTCTCTGTTCAATGGATGTAATCTATATTGTAACAGGAGCTGTGCGTCCGTGTGTCCGTCCGTGCTACAGGGTAGTAGTGTGAAATGGGCAGTATGAGCCACGAGGTGGTGATATGATATTAGAAATGGTGCCTTGTGACTGCAGAGGAGGGAGATGTTATATTTAATAATATGATTCCTGCGGGCCGAATCAACATCGTCAAGTCAGACAGGTTGGCTTTTTATAAAGCTGGTCATCTATCATTTATTGAAGGGGATGTGGCCTTGTCGCTTAGAATTGGAGCGATTTGCAAGAGGTGGGGAAAATGGCGACGTCTGGTGACTAATAAGCAACCATATGACTGGGCGTCAATATGTGATTTCTTCCTCCCAGTTCTTATCAAAGACATGTTTCATTTGATGAAAATTATGGTTATTGCAGGGCTAATTTAAAAGAGATCAAACCGGACTAATAGCTTTCAACAAGGTCATGTTTTGATTTTGAGAGTATTATGCTCTTGAGTTCCTATATGATAGGGTGTGAAATATGAATTCCTTCATTGACGTAACAACAGAAAGAGATTTTCCTTCAAAATTGACTTCGGGCGCAAGATAAATATGAAATTGAACATAAATCACTGGAGTAACAAAACTATTCAATTTAACGCCTGTATTCCAAGTTCTCATTGCCAGATATTATCCTCATAATCATTCACACATGCGTCAGCTATTAGCAAAGGCATTAACTTTCTGTCAGTTTCTCACATTTTCTCTTAATATACTCTTAATATGAGTATAGTAGAAGAGCATCTATATCGTTTGAGAATTTAACAAGACATATTATATGTAGTTGCTTCCTTTTTATTTTAAAATTTTCTTCCTCCGTCTATATTGAAGTATATGGGCCGGAATGAAATCTCTAATGTGGTAAGAAAAATATTTAGTGTGGAATTTTGTCCCTCGTCTCCAGCCCTGGACAGGTCCGAAATGGTCCAGTCCAGATAGGTTTAAATTCCCTAAAGTGAAGAAATTAAGCAGTCGTGTATGGAATACATGATCGAGTAAATGGCAAATATTACAAGAATTTACTGGTTAATTATGGGATTTGGGGGACTATTGATCGAACAGTGCCTCAATATAAGTGGGTGGAACGCATCACAATTCACCAACAAACACAACCACGATGGATATCTAAGCCGATCAGCGGTGATTAGAAGTTTAATGCTAGTGTTTCCATCACGAGATTTAGTACAGCAGAATCCCATAGAGGCTCTGAGAGTCTTTTACTATCTCCCTCCTCGAATCCCATTACGGGTGCCATTACTGAGTAAGTACCATTAGTGGTGGCCTAAATATTTTCTATCATCTGGAACTGATCTCTCGTTCATAATCTCACAGAAGTGATGAGAGTGAGCGTTTAGAGATGAATTGTTTACGAAATTTCCTCAAATGTACCAGCAATGGAAACTCCAAACCTCTAATACCGAGTGAACGGTTTATTGGCGATCATTTTCTGGAGGGGTAATCAATAAAACGCCACGAAAGTACTTAGCACGCCACGAAAGTACTTAGCTTTCGATATATATTGAATGGGCGCCGAGTGCACTCAAAAGCATGGAACGCTTCCGAGTAACGTATCTTTAGTCATAATCAGGAGAGGAGGATTATCTTTTTTAGCTGAAATTATAACCAACCGTGTACGCGGTATTGAATGCGTGTTTTAAAGAGTCTCGCCATTGTTGGTAATTGATAACTATTTCCATTCTGGTGAAATACCGATTACATAATATGTTAGGATTATACTGATTGCATTTGTGTGTTGCCTGGCTCGTGTATATATTTCTACCAGGTCATTTGAAAACGACAGTGACTGCCGTTGTGTTCAAGATATGTACTACTTCTGTGACTATTGTCCCAAACTGTGTGAACCATACTTGAGAATTTGCTCAGAACAGAACTTTACCACGATTGATGTGAACTTGAAAGGCTGCTTACGTGCAATTATTTTTTTAGTTTTGCACCTATTCTGGGAGCACAGGTGTCACTCAAGTGTAGAGTTCATCCATCCATCTATAGGCCTAAATATTTGTAAGACTGGACGCTATCCACTTCCTGGTCAGATATACTGCAGCTCAACCCTCGTTAATATCCTTTAGCATTTTCAAATGTAAAAGGACTGCTCTGTATATCAAGTACGTTGGTACATTAGGTATTCTGGATATATTTACAATATTAGTGATCATTACAAATAGATGTGACACATTACAAGAATACAACATGTGATAGATCTTTCAAACAAATTATCCTGTAACCCATTTCAGTTCCACACACTTAACATACTTACGATACAAATGTTTACTACTAGCACAGTTTGTTTAACCTATGAGTAGATATATAGTTTCTTCAATGAAGAGGACAGCTCCTAAGTTGTGATTTCATCCTAAACAATTCAGCAATATATATATATATATATAGGTATAAAAAGAGCGGTCTTCTCATGTGGAGAAGGTGAATAAGAAAAAATAACAACAAATAGCCTTCTTGACTTTCTACATCATTCTATTCCGACTGCAGTTTCGAACTTTGCGTTCTTTTCAAGGAATATTGTACAGTTGCAATGACATGGGTTATATATACCGTAACGTGTGTACGTTGTCCCCAAACAACAAATCTATGGTTACACAAGTTAAGACATGCTAATCTTGTCCATAGATTTTCTATACATTAGTAAGCTATACAAGTGAGAACAAGAAACTAAGCTAGTAAGCTAAATTATAATATTAGCTGATTCATAGATATAGTGAAAAGGATTAAGGCCTGTGGCTGCCATTGAGAGGGGGGGGGGCGAATTTTGTCAATAAACAGTATTTCTTTGACATCTAACAATGCCTGATTAGCCGCAGTTACTTTGTAAAAAGGAAAACCCTTAAACGGAGGGGTTAGGTGCAAAGCGCATTCTCTGATATGCCGACTTACTGGCAGAAAACAATGGTTCGCATTATTGATCTGCTGTCTGTGTACTGTTAATCTTGAACGTAAATCAGTTGTTTGCCCGATATATTGTTTTCCACAGTTCGCACAGACAAGAGCGTAGACAGCAAATTTCGAATCACATGACATATTGAATTGGGACAGGCCCCAAGCTTGAAGAAAATGCTTAGGGTGCATTCCACACCTACATGTAAATGATGTGCAGTTAAAATAGACATTGGTTCGGGTCTTCGGCCTTAAATATATGTAAAATCTTTAACAAAACTCCTGTGAAAGTATATATTTTCTGAATGGGCACTCCCATGCCATTATTCCAGGAGACAAGTGAGCTATTCAAATTGAAAAGGAAAGACGTGCAATCCTCCTTAAACCTTCAACTTTTCTGGAAAACTCCATAAAATGTACGAAAATGTGCCAAATTCGACCCACCATCCAGAGAAAACAAACGAAATGATTTTCTTGTTAGACTTCTGAAAGTTTCTCCGTCCAACGGCCATTTTAAAAAGCGGGAAAAAACACGGGGTCGACCTACTCGTTTTTTGTAAAATTTTATCGCCATAAGGGAATCATCATTTTCGTTCCCCGAAAAAGTGAGGATTTTGTCCTGCCAGATATTCAATTCCGGAAACGATTAACTCTGTAGAGGCGCGTAGATGCGATAAGCAAGCAATTGTTATATCCTCGTTTGAAGAAATGGTTACGACCAGCAGGGTGATACTATAGATATCAGCTAGTAGAAAGGGAAGAAGAATTACCATGCTGTCCAAAACAGGCGACCTTCCTTATTTGTGCGAAACCGTGGCCTAGTGTGGAGTGCACCCTTACACGGGCACAGTTTTCAGATAGTGGATTGGATACACGGGTCTCAAAATGTAAAAAATCGAGGTGTGGTGCATGTATTCATATTATAGAGGGGCCTAGTATCAGGTTCACTCATTAAGATTATGATTTTAAAGTCAAATTCAATATGTCATATGATTCGAAAATTGTTTTTTATATGTTTTTTCTGATATATATATATGATATGACCTTTAATGCGGATACTTAAGCTAGAGACGATATACAGCCTTGTCAAAATCCATAAATATAAAAATCAGTTCAAGTAGTTTACCATTCAGAGAAGATACAATTTGTTCAGTCTCAATATAACCACCATTTGAGCTCATTGATAGTCATAATTTTCATATCATTACAACAATAATCAGACAATGTTTCCTGGATAACAAAATTTAATAGTAAATTTTCTTCATACGATGTTATGACAAGAAAATATAGTCTTAAGTTTCCTTCCTACGATGCCATGATAAATACTATAAAATTGCGGTATAAGCCGGTGTGAAGGCTAAGAATGTCCTGGCTTTGAATGTCTGTTTCATACAGAAGGGCACTTATATTCAAGGTGGATAGCATGTTCTATAGCTGGGTTAGAAGATAGGAACCAGACACTCCTGCGCACAACACATTCCAAGTTTTCACACGCTTGAAACTAAAGTGTTAAACTTACTCGTAAAGTGTTGAAATAACCCTTTAAGTGTGTTCACAGTGACAACGCTTAAGGAGCAGTCCCTGTGAACACACTTAGAGGGTTATTTCAACACTTTACGAGTAAGTTTCAACACTTTAGTTTTAAGCGTGCAGATCAGATTAGTATTAAACATCAATCAGATAAGCAGATAGAGAGCCGATGTTCAGGAAAACTGATAAATATATGGTACTGTCAAATTTCATAAATCTGTCTCCAACTCTACTAAATACAAAGGATACAAATAAACGTTTTTTTCTCTCGCCGACTCTGCGACAATAGAGATGATTACAATTTCGACATTATTATCTACCCTTTGTCTGCAGGGACTGGACGGTATTGTCCTGGAAGGCCTGCATATGGCGTGTACATATCTGGCCTAGTAATATTTGCTAGATCCTGTGTAAAATTCGACGATTTAAATCAAGGTCACAATAAGATTTGGAGAAAACAAAAAAACGAAATGCTGTACCACAAAACGCCTTCACTCAGAGTTTTTTTTATAAATTTCGTGAATATCGCACACTGAAAGCAAAGTACGATCGTAGTGCGGGAAATCTTTGACGGTATGTTTTGTAACTTGTATCTGATTCCGCTCCACCCGGGTTAGGGGCCGTGTGAATAACGTGTAAATAACATCTTTTCAATAATTGCTTTTCAATAGCTTTAGGTGGAATAGCCTTGTCTGTCAAGTTCCTGCAATAATATTCTGCAAGGTTACCTTGCAAGATATCTCATGTATATGACCTTATTGAATATTGATATTCAGATATGGGTAGTTAACTATGTCAGAATTCGTATCGTTGTAATCTCTTGTCCTACATTCAGTGTGAAAAAAGTAACACCATTTTATGAGATAAAGGTCGAAATATGATGTTCCGAGTGGACTATCCGTGGTTTCCTTCTCCAGTTTAGGATGGGGTATATTTCTTTCACAGCGTCGTAAACGAAGGAGATCATCTGTATAGCGTTTGGTGAATGAGAAGGAAAGGGATTTGTAATGGTTATCTTCAATAAGCGGCGGGGTGGGGATTTGGTTTAATGTCACAATCAAGGTTATTTCTCTCATATGATGACATCCAGGTTGAATGGAGAAAGCCGGAGTACTCGGAGAGAACCTCCGCCCATCGGCAAGTGACACGCAAACTTTCACACATATGTAGGTATGCCAGAAGTGGTGAACAATTTGTATTCACGGGGATACCTTGGCGCTGCGCAATAGAAAGCAGTTTGCTGACATGAACATAAAAGTTCCCGGACAAGCAACCGAAATTGGATTCTGATTATGGAATTGAAATATTTCTTTATATAAATCAGCTCGATTGTAGTTAGGTCGAAGAATTGGGTACAATCGGACAATGTCCTGTGTTAAAAGGTATGGATGCGGAAGTAAATAGCTTAACCCATCTTGGCCTGGAGGGAGGCATGATGCCCTCTACCAAACTTTCTACCCTGTCTCCAGAACGACAAAATATTGAGAGCTGATACTTTGTGGTTTATTATAATGGGGTCATTCCGAGCCTATTTGAATAATCCCTCGAGCAGAGAATAATGGGAAAGTTCAAAATGGCAGCAATGTTGGGTACCAGAAATGCGACGTTTTCAGCATTTTTCTTAAAAATTCTGATTTTCCGCGAGAGAAAATGGATTAAAACTATTTTATTTCACTTCAGATTGTTTAATAATTTAACGTACAGTTTTTGCGAAGAAATTACATAAATGAAAAGTCTAACTGCTTGGGCTTTTTTTGAGACCTGTCCAGGCCTGTGGGGTCATTTCGCTCCCCCCCCCCCTTAAATATTTTTCTTAACTGTTGAGCCAGCGGCTGAAACTTACATTATACCCTTGGGTCATGCCCTACCAGAAAGTGTAAAAAAAAATTTTTGGTGATTTTTCGGTCAGATTTTTGAAATTTATTATTTTTTGTTCTCTTTGCAAAACCTGCAGAATAACTTAGTAAATAATAGTCTGATGTGAAATAAAATAGATCTTGCCCAATTTTCCTCGAAAAAAAGAAGGAATTTTGAAGAAAAATGACGAAAACATCACTTTTCTGATACACCATATGGCCGCCATCTTGAATTCACCCATGATTATGCAAATAGGCTCAAAATAACCCCAATGTGATAATTAAAAAGTCTCGGAGGGTCAGCTTTCACTTTTCTCGTCGTTCCGGGAATAGGGGAGAAAGTTTGGCAGGTGGGGGGGGGGGCATAATGCTTCCTCCTTCAGGCCAGTTAGGGTTAAAAAAAATAATTATGGAGGATGGGGCCGAAAAACTTGTCATGTTGTTTTTGTTCATGTTGCTAGTTGTTTGGTGGGGACTGACCAATCCAGTCATAAAACTGACCAATACAGCAAGCTGACATTTCACACATATATAATTCAGGCTGTTTTCTTGCAGAAGTAAGCAAAACTAATTGATATTTCAATAACAACAATGTCTTACTTCTGACAAAAACTTTCATCAAAATTCCTTTCCAATAGCATTTTTACTCCATCAGACGCCCTCGATGCTCATTCATTAACATCAATGAGTGACTTATTAGAGCTGATCTGCCATCACAGCTCCCAAGCTAGCGTATCTAATTCCGCTTAAGCCGGTGGTAGGGGCCGGCTATCCCTTAGCATCGTTTCGTGTGTTTCATGTGGAAACAATGAACTCCTGCAACAAAAACGCGGCCGGGATACTGAGGCCACATCTTAGAATTTTTCGTATTCTAGTTTTATGTGGGGTGCCGAGGGAGGCTTTCCTATGTAGTCTTATGGCTGCTTTTTTTAGTCGACAGACGTCGTCATTTTCCGCATCACTACATATCTCACCAATTTAGGACTACCAAGGTTGTCGTATTTGTCTTTTTTCAACATATTCAGTTTTGACACAAGATTATTCCTCATGAATTATGGGCACATGTCAGATCACAATATAATATGATCAATAACTCATTTGCACAACTTGTTACATTGAAAAGTATTTTGAAGAGGACAAATTTGAGAGTTCCTTCTATCGCAGTGCAAACCTCTTTTGAAGATTTTTTTTTCTCAAAAGTGAGATCTGGTGTACATTTATTGACAAAGATGAGAAATGAACAGATGAATCAAGATTCAGATTATAATGATTGGTTTCAAGATGTTCAAGACTTTGTAACGGTGACACCATAAACGTAAAGCAACAGCATGTTACTGGTTCAGCCCCTCAATACAAAGTGTCATTCTCACAATCCCCGTACCAATCTCAATCTCCCAGGTTTTTAAAAGAACTATTTCTTGTTTAAAATGCAGTATAAGTTGCCAAGTGTGTCGCTGTGTGCACGCTTTCTCTGATTGATACCACAGGGTCGTTTATTTTTAATGCTTAGCCAATAGATATGCCAAACGATCATTCAGAAATTTGATCGTTTACAATGATGACCAGGCTCTCACTTTGGGCCATACATTTCATCGTTGTAGTTATCATAAACAGTTTACATGAATCATTTCAGTCAACGTCACATATAACATCGCACGCAAAGTGGTCGTTAATTAATTGAGGGTCCCTGAAAAGTAGGCTCCAGTGATATGACCGTGCATATATTAGATAGAATAACATAAATGAACGGAAATAACTCAAATAAATGCGCTGTATGCTACTGCCAAAATTACGTGCGAATGCTGCCGATCAGATGTCATTGACGTAAGCAGAGATAGCTGCCATTTTCTAAGTGGTATGGAATTTCAAATCCGGGCAACGGAGCAAATGTTCAATTAAATTATTTTGTTGGTTTAATCAGTGATTCTGGAGGTTATCAGGGTATGAATTGACAGCCAATATGTTTCTTGGAAGTTCATGAGTCTAGCCAAATACAGAGAATTCCATTATAGTAATTTGCGATCATGCAATGTTTGTAAATTCAACCCAGACGTTCATCTTGATAAAAGCGCAAGTTTATGCTATGAATATGAGATTTCAACATTGATGTTTTTATCAAATCCTAGGAAAGAACACATGCCACAGAACTGGTATAAGAGGCTTTTGGTATAGTTTCTTTACACAAAAAGTAATGTAAAAATCAACTTTTAAAATCCTACGAATAAAGTTTCAATAATTGGCAGAACTTTGACGTCACAGTGACGTGATTTTTACAATAGGCATCTTTATTGCGATTTTCTTTTCTGCATGATAAATTAGTAAATAAAAAACTGATGTGAAATGAAATATATATTGCCCGGGAACGTAAATTTGACGAAATGACGAAAACATCGCTTTTTTGGTACATCCATATATCTAATAAGCAACCATATGACTGGGCGTCAATATGTGATTTCTTGCTTCCAGTTCTTATCAAAGACATGTTTCATTTGATGAAAATTATGGTTATTGCAGGGCTAATTTAAAAGAGATCAAACCGGACTAATAGCTTTCAACAAGGTCATGTTTTGATTTTGAGAGTATTATGCTCTTGAGTTCCTATATGATAGGGTGTGAAATATGAATTCCTTCATTGACGTAACAACAGAAAGAGATTTTCCTTCAAAATTGACTTCGGGCGCAAGATAAATATGAAATTGAACATAATTCACTGGAGTAACAAAACTATTCAATTTAACGCCTGTATTCCAAGTTCTCATTGCCAGATATTATCCTCATAATCATTCACACATGCGTCAGCTATTAGCAAAGGCATTAACTTTCTGTCAGTTTCTCACATTTTCTCTTAATATACTCTTAATATGAGTATAGTAGAAGAGCATCTATATCGTATGAGAATTTAACAAGACATATTATATGTAGTTGCTTCCCTTTTATTTTAAAATTTTCTTCCTCCGTCTATATTGAAGTATATGGGCCGGAATGAAATCTCTAATGTGGCAAGAAAAATATTTAGTGTGGAATTTTGTCCCTCGTCTCCAGCCCTGGACAGGTCCGAAATCGTGCAGTCCAGATAGGTTTAAATTCCCTAAAGTGAAGAAATTAAGCAGTCGTGTATGGAATACATGATCGAGTAAATGGCAAATATTACAAGAATTTACTGGTTAATTATGGGATTTGGGGGACTATTAATCGAACAGTGCCTCAATATAAGTGGGTGGAACGCATCACAATTCACCTACAAACACAACCACGATGGATATCTAAGCCGATCAGCGGTGATTAGAAGTTTAATGCTAGTGTTCCCATCACGAGATTTAGTACAGCAGAATCCCATAGAGGCTCTGAGTGTCTTTTACTATCTCCCTCGTCGAATCCCATTACGGGTGCCATTACTGAGTAAGTACCATTAGTGGTGGCCTAAATATTTTCGATCATCTGGAACTAATCTCTCGTTCATAATCTCACAGAAGTGTTAAGAGTGAGTGTTTAGAAATAAATTGTTTACGAAATTTCCTCGAATGTACCAGCAATGGAAACTCCAAACCTCTAATACCTAGTGAACGGTTTATTGGCGGTCATTTTCTGGAGGGGTAATCAATAAAACGCCACGAAAGTGCTTAGCTTTCGGTATCTAATGAATGGGCGCCGAGTGCATACAAAAACATGGAACGCTTCCGAGTAACGTATCTTTAGTCATAATCAGGAGAGGAGGATAATCTTTTTTTAGCTGAAATTATAGCCAACCGTGTACGCGGTATTGAATACCTGTTTAAAAGAGTCTCGCCATTGTTGGAAATTGATAACTATTTCCGTTCTGGTGAAATAACGATTACATAATATGTTAGGATTATACTGATTGCATTTGTGTGTTGCCTGGCTCGTGTATATATTTCTACCAGGTCACTTGAAAACGATAGTGACTGCCGTTGTGTTCAAGATATGTACTACTTCTGTGACTATTGTCCCAAACTGTGTGAACCATACTTGAGAATATGCACAGAACTTTACCACGATTGATGTGAACTTGAAACACTGCTTACGTGCAATTATTTTTTTAATTTTGCACCTATTCTGGGAGCACAGGTGTCACTCAAGTGTAGAGTTCATCAATCCATCTATAGGCCTAAATATTTGTAAGACTGGACGCTATCCACTTCCTGATCAGATATACTGCAGCTCAAACCTCTTCAATATCCTTTAGCATTTTCAAATGTAAAAGGACTGCTCTGTATATCAAGTACGTTGGTACATTAGGTATTCTGGATATATTTACAATATTAGTGATCATTACAAATAGATGTGACACATTACAAGAATACAACATGTGATAGATCTTTCAAACAATTATCCTGTAACCCATTTCAGTTCCACACACTTAACATACTTACGATTCCAATGTTTCAAATGTTTACTACTAGCACAGTTTGTTTAACCTATGAGTAGATCTATAGTTTCTTCAATGAAGAGGACAGCTCCTAAGTTGGGATTTCATCTTAAACAATTTTACTATTCAGCAGTATATATGTCAGGTATATGATATGACCTGTAATGCGGATACTTAAGCTAGTGAGATACCGACTCGATATACAGCCTTGTCAAAATCCATAAATATAAAAATCAGTTCAAGTAGTTTACCATTCAGAGAAGATGCAATTTGTTCAGTCTCAATATAACCACCATTTGATCCCATTGATGGTCATAATTTTCATATCATTAAAACAATAATCAGACAATGTTTCCTGGATAACAAAATTTAATAGTAAATTTCCTTCAGACGATGTTATGATCAGAAAAGTTAGTCTTAAGTTTCCTTACTACGATGCCATGATAAATACTATAAAATTGCGGTATAAGCCGGTGTAAGGCTGAGAATGTCCTGGCTTTGAATGTCTGTTTCATATAGACGGGCATTTATATTCAAGGTGGATAGAATGTTCTATAGCTGGGTTACAAGATAGGAACCAGACACTCCTACACACAACACATTCCAAGTCTCCACACGCTTGAAACTAAAGTGTCGAAACTTACTCGTAAAGAGTTGAAATAACCCTTTAAGTGTGTTCACAGTGACAACACTTAAAGAGCAGTCCCTGTGAACACACTTAAATGGTTATTTCAACACTTTACGAGTAAGTTTCAACACTTTAGTTTTAAGCATGCAGATCAGATTAGTATTAAACATCAATCAGATAAGCAGATAGAGAGCCGATGTTCAGGAAAACTGGTAAATATATGGTACTGTCAGATTTCATAAATCTGTCTCCAACTCTACTGAATACAAAGGATACAAATAAACGTGTTTTTTCTCTCGCCGATTCTGCGACAAGAGAGATGATTACAATTTCGACATTATTATCTACCCTTTGTCTGCAGGGACTGGACGGTATTGTCCTTGAAGGCCTGCATATGGCGTATACATATCTGGCCTAGTAATATTTGCTAGATCCTGTGTAAAATTCGACGATTTAAATCAAGGTCACTATAAGATTTGGAGAAAACAAAAAACGAAATGCTGTACCACAAAACGCCTTCACTCAAAATTGTTTTCTTCAAATTTCGTGAATATCGCACACTGAAAGCAAAGTACGATCGTAGTGCGGGAAATCTTTGACGGTATGTTTTGTAACTTGTATCTGATTCCGCTCCACCCGGATTAGGGGCCGTGTGAATAACGTGTAAATAACATCTTTTCAATAATTGCTTTTCAATAGCTTTAAGTGGAATAACCTTGTCTGACAAGTTCCTGCAATAATGTTCTGCAAGTTTACCTTGCAAGATATCTCATGTATATGACCTTATTGAATATTGATGTTCAGATATGGGTAGTTAACTATGTCAGAATTCGTATCGTTGTAATCTCTTGTCCTACAGTCAGTGTGACAGTAACCACTTTTCATTTTATGAGATAAAGGTCGAAATATGATGTTCCGAGTGGACTATCCGTGGTTTCCTTGTCCAGTTTAGGGTGGGGTATATTTCATTCACAGCGTCGCAAATGAAGGAGATCATCTATATAGCGTTTGGTGAATGAGAAAGAACGGGATTTGCAATGGTTATCTTTAATAAGCGGCGGGGGGGGGGGTGGATTTGGTTTATTGACACACTCAAGGTTATTTCTCTCATATGATGACATCCAGGTTGAATGGAGAAAGCCGGAGTACTCGGAGAGAACCTCCGCCCATCGGCAAGTGACACGCAAACTTTCACACATATGTAGGTATGCCAGAAGTGGTGAACAATTTGTATTCACTGGGATACCTTGGCGCTGCGCAATAGAAAGCAGTTTGCTGACATGAACATAAAAGTTCCCGGACAAGCAACCGAAATTGGATTCTGATTATGGAATTTAAGTATTTCTTTATATAAATCAGCTCGATTGTAGTTAGGTCGAAGAATTGGGTGCAATCGGACAATGTCCTGTGTTAAAAGGTATGGATGCGGAAGTAAATACCTAGAGGAGTATAGCTTAACCTACCTTGGCCTGGAGGGAGGCATGATGCCCTCTACCAATCTTTCTAACGTGTCTCCAGAACGACAAAATATTGAGAGCTGATACTCTGATATTCCGAGCCTATTTGGATAACCCCTCGAGCAGAGGATCATGGGAAAGTTCAAAATGGCACCAATGTGGGGTACCAGAAATCTGACGTTTTCGTCATTTTTCTTCAAAATTCCGGTTTTTCCGCGAGGGAAAGTGGACTAAAACTATTTTATTTCACATCAGATTGTTATTTAATAATTTATCATACAGTTTTTGCCAGGGAATTACGTAAATGAAAAGTCTAACCGATTTTGAAAATAACGCCACTGTGACGTCATCAAAGCGACCATCTTGGATTTTCTGTTTGAGCTTGACCAAGGGCTATAGTGTGATAAGCCTCAGCGCCCTAGCTCAAGGGTTAACCCTATACGGCCTGGGCTTTTTGAGAGCTGTCCAGGCCTGTGGGGCCATTTCGACCCCCCCGTGAATATTTTTCTTGCCTGCTGAGCTAGGGGACTGAAGCTTACATTATACCCTTGCGCCATGCCCTACCAGAAAGTGTACAAAAATCCAAGATGGCGTCACTGTGATGTCATCTTGAAAACAGGCATTTTTTGGTTGATTTTTCGGCCAGATTTTTCAAATTTATTTTGTGTTATCTTTGCAAACCAGCAGAATAAATTAGTAAATAATAGTCTTATGTGAAATAAAATAGATCTTGCCCAATTTTCCTCGAAAACAAAGCAAGAATTTTGAAGAAAAATGACGAAAACATGACTTTTCTGATACATCACACGGCCGCCATCTTGAAATACCCATGATCCTACACTCGGGGTTATGCAAATAGGCTCGAAATGACCACATTGTGATAAATTAAAAAGTCATAATGCTCCCCGCTCTAGGCCAGGTAAGGTTAAGAAAAATAATTAGGGAGGAAAGGGTTCCTCGTGCCTGGACAGGCCACAAAAATCCCAGGCCAGGTGGAGTTATGTTGTTTTCGTTCTTGTTACTAGTTGTTTGGTGGGGATTGACCAATCCAGTCCTAAAACTGATCAATACAGCAAGCTGAAATTTCACACATATATAATTCAGGCTGTTTTCTTGCAGAAGTATGCAACAGTAATTGATATTTCAATAAAAACACATTGTAAACACATTTGTGAACTTCGTAAATTTTCGGTAGGCAACATCTTACTTCTGTCAAAAACTTTCATAAAAATTCCTACCCAATAGCATTTTTACTCCATCAGACGCCCTCGATGCTCATTCATTAACATCACATGAGTGACTTATTAGAGCTGATCTGCGATCACAGCTCCCAAGATAGCGTATCTAATTCCGCTTAAGCCGGTGGTAGGGGCCCGCTATCCCTTAGGACCGTTTCGTGTGTTTCATGTGCAAACAATGAACACCTGCAACAAAACGCGGCTGAGATACTAAGGCCACGTCTTAGAATTCTTCGTATTCAAGTTTGTATGTGAGGTGCCGAGGGAGGTTTTCCTATGTAGTCATATGGTTGCTTTTATAGTCGGCAGACGTCGTCAGTCTTCCCCATCACTTACATATCTGACCAATTTAGGACTACCAAGATTGTCGTATTTGTCTTTTTTCAACATATCCAGTTTTGACACCAGATTATTCCTCATGAATTATGGGCACATGTCAGATCACAATATAATATGATCAATAACTCATTTGCACAACTTGTCACATTGAAAATTATTTTGAACAGGACAAATTTGAGAGTTCGTTCTATCTCAGTGCAAACCTCATTTGAAGATTTGTTTGTCAAAAATGAGATCTGGTGTATATTTATCGACAAAGATGAGTCTCAAGTTTCAGATTGTGATGATTGGTTTCAAGATGTTCAAAACTTTGCAACTGACACAAAACACTTAAAAACAACAGAATGTTACTGGTTCAGCCCCCCTCCCCCCCCTTCAATGTAAAGAATCATTCTCACAATCCCGTACCAATCTCAATCTCCCAGATTTTTAAAAGAGCTATTTCTTGTTTTAAATGCAGTATGGTAAGTTGCCAAGTGTGTCGCTGTGTGTACGCTTTCTCTGATTGGTACAACGGGGTCATTTATTTTTAGTGCTTAGCCAATAGATATGCCAAACGATCATTCAGAAATTTGATCGTTTAGATTGATGAACAGGCTCTCACTTTGGGTCATACATTTCATCGTTGTAGTTATTATAAACAGTTTACATGAATCATTTCAGTCAACGTCACATATAACATCGCACGCAAAGTGGTCGTTGATTAATTGAGGGTCGTTGAAATGTAGGCTTAAGTGGTATGACCGTGTATATATTAGATAGAATAACATAAATGAACGGAAATAACTCAAATAAATACGCTGTATGGTATTGCCAAAATTACGTGCGAATGTTGCCGATCAGATGTCATTGACGTAAGCGGAGACAGCTGCCATTTTCTAAGTGGTATGGAATTTCAATCCGGGCAACGGAGCAAATGTTCAATTAAATAATTTTGTTGGTTTAATCAGTGATTCTGGAGGTTATCAGAGTATGAATTGACACCCAATATGTTTCTTGGAAGTTCATGAGTCTAGCCAAATACAGAGAATTCCATTACAGTAATTTGCGATCATGCAATGTTTGTAAATTCAACCCAGACGTTCATCTTGATAAAAGCGCAAGTTTATGCTATGAATATGAGATTTCAACATTGATGTTTTTATCAAATCCTAGGAAAGAACACATGCCACGGAACTGGTATAAGAGGCTCTTGGTATAGCTTCCTTACACAAAAAGTAATGTAAAAATCAACTTTTAAAATCGTACGAATAAAGTTTCAATAACTGGCAGAATGTTGCTATAACTTTGACGTCACAGTGACGTGATTTTTACAATAGGCATCTTTATTGCGATTTTCTTTTCTGCATGACAAATTAGTAAATAAAAAACTGATGTGAAATGAAATATATATTGCCCAGGAACGTAAATTTGACGAAATGACGAAAACATCGCTTTTCTGGTATATCCACATGGACGCCATTTTCAATTTACCCATGATCCTCTGCTCGTGGGTTGTGCAAATATGTTCCAAATGACCCCAATTTGATAAACTACAACATGGTTAGCTTTCAATTTTGTGTCGTTCCGGAGACCATGATGTCCGCCGCCCCTAGGCCGGTTAGGGTTAACACATTCCCTCCTACCGTCACTCCACACCCTATCAAAAAATATCACAAATGGCTATATACTCATCAAAATAACAAATACTTATCTAAATTAGGACATTATCTAGCTAGTATGATAATTCACTTTGAACAGATCCGCATATTTTCAAAGTCTTCTTTAAGTATGGTTGTGTGGGTATCCTGCACAGTAAATAACAAAAATTCAATAACTTTACTAAATTAACTAACAAAATGTGTACATTTAATGTTTCGTAACTGAAAAGGTATAGCTGTGTTGTTTATTGTCGGTAGTGTTTAATCCTGTCATGTTTGTGATGATTCTGCGAACTTTCGAAAAGTTATTTTTGAGTAACAAGTGAAAGTAGGCATGTAATAATTAATTTTTCTTACAATAAAAATATACCTTCGAAAAAGATATGCTACAAAACGAACAATTTCAGTAGTATTTGTATTCGGTGTTACGAGGTTATGTCAGACGTGTAAGAAACTTCTACCCTCGAGTACGTTTGGCTGCAAGTGTTTGTCTTTTCATCTTGTTAACAGCTGCAAACTGTAATATGGGTCCTAGGCATTGTTAAGGAAAAAACGGCACGTCTTAGACAACCAACGTTTTCAATTCACTGACAACGTCACGGAGCGATCTCAAATATATACTTGATATTGTGGTTGTGTTTTAACGTAGACATTTAACGTAAAATTATAAGGGTGGTGGAACACGATGCCGGGGTATTGACAAGAAGTCAAATGACCCCCACAGGCAAATGTACTGACTGAATTTCTCTGAAAATATCACAAGAACCAAAATTGATTCCTATGAAGATTTGTATCCGAGTCGATTACTTTTGGAGATGTTCATGTGGGCATCTTGAATGACATGCGCAAACGACACCTAGCACCGACTTGAGCGGTATTAGATATAAATATTTCAGAGCGGTTATATAATAGTCCTATAAAGTCATCTGTTGGAAAATGATGGACTATGTGACCGCCAAATGGAAAAAAGGCCCAAACGAGAGGCAATTTATAGAATGTAAGTTCGTATTCAGATGTGATTTCCGACGCCGACCACGCGCTTCATTGTCCACCATGTTTATATTGTGGACAATCACAAAACTACAATCACAATGATTTGTACAGAGGGCAAGCATCGGGAAAGAATCATTACGTTGGCCTGCAAGTGTTTTCTTTTCCGCTTTTTATCATCTGCAAACTGTAATTTGGGAACTAGACATCGGTAGGAAAACTATTTCTGCACGTCTTAGATAACCAGCCTAGTTAATTTATTGATAGCGTAACGGGGCGTTCTCGAGTAAATATTTTATATTTTCTCTGTATTTTAAAGTAGACATGCCGAAGAAGCAGCTTTTTCTATACACCAGAGACTTCCCTTAGATATTATGCGCATTCAACAAGTAAATTTTGTAAAATACACACATGGATAACTGTAACTTAATAAATGACGCAAATGTTGTTATGCTGATGAAGCGATTCCGTCGATTGCCAACATAAGTTTGATGTTTTTTTCTTCGATGGAGAAATAGAAAGGTTACGAATATTATTTTTGTAAAATGATAGGATTTTGGCGAATTATTAGGGTGGGGTAACATTTTACTTTATTTCTCGGACACTAGAAAAGATATTTCCATCTTATTCTTAGCGAACGTTAGCCTGATGACTGACATGCTGATTGAGCGATTCATTTTATAAAACTTAACAGATTAATAGTGTTTCCCTGAGATGGAAAAAATCCCCTTTTTGCTTTGCCTGATTTCGCGACTCTTTCGTTGAGTCAGATTGGAAACTCTGATCACCGCCGCATTTTATCTGCTTCAAACCATGTCTAATACCTATAATTGTAGAAAAAAATGTTTCTTTTGATGGAAAAATAGAAAAGTTTGAAATGTTTCGTAAAATTGAGGATTTCTTACCCACCTGAAACCAAATGCACACACTCGCAACCTTAAAACCAGTCAGAAAATGTGCGCTTACTCTACACATTAGAAAAGGTTGTACATGTGCAGATAATGGTGTATAGATTTTGTCTTCCCCGCTAATCTCTGGAATTCTATGTATGAAAATGATCACAAGACGGCCAGACCATGAGAAGTTCTACAGACAATCACCATAAACAGTACCATTTTCCTTTCGCCGTGCGGTTCAAATTCTGATCGCTGTTTGCGAATCATCGAATAAGTTTGTTCGAAACCCGTTAATCAGTCCTGAACGACAGGACTTGTCCAATCCCATGCCAGTATTTTCGTATTCTGATTGCTATGTTTATGCCGACGATGGAGATTATACTCGTTGAATCCTACAGCCATTAAGCAGAGATTGTCCTTTCCATCTTTCCGAACCAATTACTCATTCTTATTAAACTATCAGAACCGATATCCTTAAATGTATTAAGTTGGACACTGACACCTCAGGCACGGATTCTAATACATTTCTCAATTCAATTTTGCACGAATATCTAATATGAAAATACCAATACTTAACGCTATCTGACCTGTGCGATTTGGGGTGTACCACAGCCTGGGGGGGGGGGGGGAAGCGCCTCCCCCCCTATATATTTTCGATATCGCTAATGCTAGAGGACTGAAACTTACCACACTATATCTTTGGGTCAAGCTCTGCAAGAAAATGTAAAAAAAATCCAAGATGGCCGCCATGATGACGTCACTGTGACGTCATTTTCAAAAGAGTATTTTTGGACGATTTTTCGGTCAGAATTTTCGAATTTTTTATTATTGTTTTTTCTTCACAAAAACTGCATGATAATTTACTAACTAATAATCTGATATGAAATAAAATCGGTTTTACCCATATTCCATACAGAAAAGCAAACATTTTGAAGATAACATCACCTTTCTGGTACCTCACATGGACGCCATTTTGAATTTGCCCATGATCCTCTGCTTGGAGGGTCATGCAAAATAGGCTCAAAATGACCCCAGTATGTAATTTAAAAAGTCACGGAGTTTCAGCTCTCAATTTTTTGTCGTTCGGGAGATAATCGAGCAAAAAAACAACGGGGGGGGGGGCGTAAAGTCCCCACCCCAGGCCAGGTAGGCTTAAACCACTATGCAAAATTTTATCTGAATATGGCTAAATTTGTTGCCATGACAACCATCTTGATTTAACAGAAATAACATTGGAATAGTTTGCGTAAACGTAAACAAACTCGTGCATGTGTGATCCGAAATTTTTGAATAATGTCTGTATGCCAAATTTAAAATGAACGGTCGGTCCAGCGGTGTCTTGGCATAGGGTATCGAGATTTTCTTTCGCACGTATTCTAGACCCTAAAAGCTTTTTCGAATACCGAGACAATATCTCCAGTTTCAGATGACGTGGGCAGAAAAACGGGCGACAGTTCGAAAGATTTACTACTTATATGAGCTAGTTTCGTACAAATATGGTGTGCCACAGATTGGACAGATAATCGTATCAGCGCGTTGACAATGCTATTTTTGAAAGCTGTTGCTTGCTTCTTGTGTAATGATGAATTCGGGGCATCGATGACCAAAACGCTAGTCAGAACACTCGTGTTTGTCAAAGATTTCGTGAAACCCGACAGAAATATAATTTACTCACTAGAATTTTCCCAGAAAAAAAGTTACCTCAGTTGTACTGCATACCTTCGTGCCCGTTATCAGAGTGGCTAATGTGTAGATAACTATCGGAATGACCCAAGAGGTTTAGTTATAAACCTAAATGATAATCCAAAATTCGGCCAATCTGATTAAAACCTAGCTCAATCAAAACCGATCCCCATCTTGCTTGTCGCTCAGCTAGCAATCACAAATTTTCTACACAATTTTGTGATGTATGGTTGAAATGTCAACCTCGCGTCGACTAGACAGACAGGTTGACCTCGTGAAATTATGAACAGAGAAATATCTTCTGGCATTGATCGATATCTCTAAATTTTATTAATGTTAATGGAATATCATCAGGGTTTCCAGATCATAAAAATATTGATGTGATGAAACGAGTTGAAATACACGAGATGGGTTTTACATATACCGTACACATCTCGCCCCCTCACTGCAAAGTGAGAAGGATCAGACACGTGAGCCTGATCTGCCGACAGCTATCTTTGTTGATCTAGAATCGTTTTTTAGACCTGGTATTAATTGGATTGAAATTCAACATACATGAAAGACGAGACCTGTATACGTGTAACGGAGGAAACATGGTAATAGGATATTTACTTGGACATAGTACACTCTAATTATCTTCTTTTTTTTAAGATACAATTTCAACAAAAATGACCTAATCAGATGACGACCTTTCGTACGACGATAATGTTGACTTGGCTGAGAGATGGCTTGCGGGATTATCTCTGCTGACAAAGTCCGATTACTCACAAACAAGGCCTAAGAACAAGCGTAGAAATGACGTCAGAGAATGAAAGCTTGGCAATGTCCCGAATGGTAGCAAATTGCTCAAAATAGCAAACCTGCAGGATTTAACATATCACATATCAATACATTCTCGCCCGTTTTATCCAACAAGGGAAACGAGTTAACTTGAGTGTCTTATATGCTTACCCTATCATACCTTCAAGGATAGTAAAAATATTAGCTGTTGAACAATATTTTATATTTTAGCCCTGAATATCTACTTCCATGAGAGCCAAGGGATACCACTGGAGAAGGCATATTAAATAACCTCATTGACTAGAATACTTCAATTCCATTCCGAAAATCTTCAGGCTGTACCCTCGCGTCAGAAACCACTTATCGAATTTCGAGTGGTTTCCCACGGATGTTATCATCACTCGCGTATTACAACAGCGACTTCCATTAGCCCCATTATTACTAAGTGTTGGCATCGCAAATTGAAGCAAAGTGGCAAAGACGACTGGCTGAAGTGGGCTCCACAATTCCATGAGTGGTTTGGCGGCATATTCGTATATGGCACTCGTGTAGTGAACCTTGTCTACTTTTCCACAATTTTGCTGAAGTCTGGTCATGTATTGCAGCCAATGGAGATATGAATAACTGTCAGTCAAAAGCAACATGTAAAAGTGGCTGGAAAAGATGCCGGCTTACTGACAAAAAGTTATACGACTCCACAGGCCAATATTCTTACTGCATATCTAAAAGCATCACAAGAAACAAAACTGACGATTTGTATCTCAACCACGCTTTTTATCTGACTGTTCATGTGAACATCTTGACTGAAATGATCACGCTGTCCCTTTCACTGGCTTGAGCTGTATTAGATACAAATATCCAAGAGCAATTACATCAAGTCATCTAATGAAAAGAGATGATTAGTGTGACCGATATTCTACACACAGTCGCATAATCTCATCTAGTGATCATCTAACAGTGATATGGCACTAACGGAGATTTAATTGTCTTACAACGATACAAACTGGTGTTGTAGTTTATATCCTGCAAGTAATTGTTCTCCCCTGTCCAGGAAGTATTGAATCGTATACAATGTAATTAACCAGTATTTTTGTTCCTTGCTCTTTCAGAGGTTAGAGCAAGGGCGTATGGATTAAACTTCCATGTTTGTTTATCTAAATACCGCAATCTTTGAAGTAGGAAAATAATCATTTCATTTTGATTTTTCTAGACCGGGTTCTAATCTAGAATTGGTCATAGGACTTTCAGATTTGTACATGGGCTGAAAGATTGAAAGGTGGCAGTCATATATGGGAAACCACCTTTGCTTCTATAGACCATCATATATTTCCTAAACAAATGGAGATTATAATATTTTCTACGAGGGAAATGAGTCCAGTATTGTCGAATGTGCTTGGAGAAAGTGTATACACTCCATCCAGTTTACTATTCCATTATACGGTATTACTATTCCATATCGGTATTGGATGATTCGAAAAGTGATAGCTGAAAGTAGGAAATTTGACCGACTGACAATGACAGGGAGCACCCCTAGTAGAAGTGGATGGATTTTACGGGAAGTATTTTCCAAACCGAGAGCAAATTCCACAAATGGTCAACCTTTCCTTCCTGTAGGGTTTTGTAAAGTATTAGGTACTCATATCGATTCATTGACGGTCAAGTGGGGTACTGAACAATTCAGATTTCTTTCCAAGGTGGAGATTTTGGAATTCCAATAGTGAGGCATGTCAAAATATTCGGAGAGGGATGTCTAATATTCGATGTTTGGCAAAGTTAATCCTCGTCATTCACTATATTTGCCGTAATTATTTATTTCAATAAGTATTCTGGAATACATAACTATACCTATCTGAATTTTCTCTTGAAAGCAGTCCTAACATATGAAGAGCACTCCTGGAGTTAATTTCTTCAGTATGTTCTTGACAAGTTGCCATTGTCGTGAAGAGAAAGTGACTCATGTATTACTGCCATGACAACACAAGTACTGAATGTATTAAACATTGGTTTAAATGGATTTTAAAATTGAGAATCATAAATTATTATTACATTAAATCTTTATTTCGTATATTATTGATAAAAATGATCTTCAATGCATATACCTCCTAAACTATGTCGATGGCAAATATGAATCTCTGAGCTGTAAAGATTATTAGGTACTTTTCTGGATAATGAAAAGAGGCTGCTTTGATCGATCAGCTTAACATTTCCAAGGGTTACTCCTTCCGAAACGTTTTCTATTCAAACAGTTATCAACTGTTGAATTATTACTGACCGCTGTTGATGATTTGGACGAGGTGTCGCGATGCTCTACTACATGTAACAATGCACGGGTTCTGCTCCGGTTTACCTAAATATAGCCGACATCGGCCACTCTTATAATGGTGTATAGCTTTTCTCTTCCCCTTTCCCGGATACATATAGATGGACAAAGAATATCAAACGTTCAGAAGATCCACAGGTAATGGCGGTCTTTAATCATGGACTTTACTCGCTATCCTTCAACCGTGCAGTCATTCAACCGAGACTCGTCAGCCAATCCTAGTCAGTAGGTCTCTCAAGCCCGTTTCTTGCTTAGGATGCATGTTTTGTCTGTGCCCACCGTGCCGTCCAGACGTTGAATTTAACCTTCACGAAACAGCGGTGGTTCTTTTAATACTTTCCAACAGACAACCGCTGCTTGCAAACCCTGTGGGATGTTGAATACCTGTCAATATTATAGATATGACACTTACAGAGATACTGTAATATATGTCTATCAGTGCATATATATTCCTACGAAGTAGGCTACAGATCGCAAATAGTCCGGTAATGAGTGAGTCACTGAGTGAGTTAGTCAGTCAGTCCATACGAATCCTTTCGTCGGCAAAAATAAGGAGAACCGTTGACATTAGAACGTTGATGTTTGGCATGAACGTGCATTAGGGCATTGTTACCAGCAAGTTCTGAGCTGGCCGAATTCTGATGAAAATTTGATTTGTAATTATTTTTTTAATTATTTTTTGATGGCTCAGCGAGTGCACTGTCATGCCCATCGGGAACCCTTGGTTGTATGTTTCACTGTATATATAGCACTGTACAAAGCCTGGTGGGATATGCCATCCGTAATTGTTTTGAGAGCTAGAGGTCACAGCAGTGTAGCTGGGTCACCCCCAATAGGCCTATAAACAGATCAGAACTAACAGGCTGATAGGCTTGGGTTTCGAGAATGCAGTTAATACTGCCATGGTGTAATAATTAAATTGTTCTTAGAGGTCAGAGCAGGGGAGACAAAAATAAACAGATCTGTCTGGGAGTTAAAAAAATATCACAACAGTTGATACCGGTATTACATTAAACCATCGACAGTGCAGGTTCACATGTTGACGTCTTTATTAATTTATTACCGTTCCATGGGACATTTGAACAGCTGCCGTTAACTTAAGGCTGTATTTAAGATGCTAAGTACAATCCTCAAATTCTACATTCATCAGATTGCCGATACCCAGAATGTGTTGTCTCATATATCTAGATAACAACGTGATGTAGAGATGCCATTTATTCGTCTTTGTACCGGTCATGCTCAGGAGAATGACATAGAATCATTATTATCTTGTGCCGAGAAGGTGTTGGTCTTGAGTTGAATTACCGTAAACTACATAAATGCAACCTTTCTACTATAGGACTATATAAAGAATTTATTGTATTGTTGGGAAAATAATGCGATTCAAAAAGTTGTTTTGGTCCTGGACAAGGACACTGAAAACCATTAGAGAGATGTAAATGTATTTTCACACGTGAAGCCTGAAATCTACTTAACTTTTTATTATTCAATCTGTTTCCTTTTGTTAAAAAATTGTAAAATTAAATCGGCGATCGTTATTTATTTTTGGAATGAAGGCGCATTAGGAGACTGTTACCAACACGTTCTGAGCTGACCTACTTTTGATGAAAATTTCTGGTGATTTTTGATGAAAATCACTGGTGATTCTGACTTGGGCAATGGTCATCTTAATATAGGCAGGATTTCAACCGGAGGTGGGGATTTTCAAGAGTTCAGTTCGCGTCGGAGTCCTAATGCCTACCCTACTTCGTAGGTCCTGTGACGTTAGTCACGCTGCTCATGTATGAGAAATCTTTCGCTTAATAGTCTAATTTGCGCGGACGTAGGCCCTGTGCTAGCGACTAGGACGAATTCATAAACATTGCAGGGAAGAGAATTACCGTACTAAAAAAAATTCTCTTCAGGGAAAAGATGTTATTGGCACATTTACAGGCTATAGAGGTATATATAATTCTAATACATGCATACTAAGCTGGGAACATCATTATATCTTTTCGGCATCATTAAAAGTCCTCTTGACCACTTCACTCTTGACCACATCTCTCTGGACCACTTTCCTCTTCAACACTTCTCTTTTGAGCTCTTTTCTCTTGACCTCTTTATGACCATTTCCCTCTTGGCAACATCTCTCTTGACCACTTCTCTCGTGCAAGACACTATCTCCTGCTTCTATATTTTAGCGATAATTGCTGGAAATTTGGAGCAGGGATTTGGGGTTTTGGATAGGGACTTCCCTGATAAACAACGGCTAGCTGCTGAATGCTGGATCTGTGGAATATATATTTCTGATAACATCTAACACTGATGCAACCAAGAGAATGGTATTAATTGAACATTTATTGCACTTTGCGAGAGTCCATTCGCTTGCACAATGAATGATGCGTGATTCCTTCGTGATGTTTAAGTTTCTTAACAATTCAGTTACAACTCCTATGCGTTATGACTAATTGTGTATCACTGGTGTCTGATCAGTGAGTTCCGCACGTATTTCTTGTAATAGCAAACCTTATTTATCTGAGTAAGTATTTATTGATGTTATTACAGGAGATATATATACCATGACTGGCTAGGGCTCCAAAATAATCATGTCACAGTTATTTCATTCATATAATATAACCAATATCAGTCATCTGAATTAAAAGTTTGAAGTTGTTTATCAGAGCCGTCATCGTGGATTGCATAATTCAATGGGAGAGCATATCCGAAAATCATAAAATGTTGCTGTTTGAACTGTTGATCCTGTATACTAGTTGACGGCGGATGAACACTCCATTCCATTAATTTACCACATTTTGATATTGAGCTGGTACTTGGATAAGGAAAATCATATCGGAATTACCTTTATCAATAAAAACGCTCTCACTCCGATGAGAAATGTAAGGGTTCTGTGAAATGTATAGTAATGTTTAGATCGTGATTTTCCAATTTCAATATCACATATCACGTCGTTATTCAAATCTTGTATGATATTGTACCAAACTTTTCATGACACGTGATTAATTAATCTGACAGAGCTGGAGGTTGGGCGGGTTAGCTGCAGGAGGAGTAAATTGAGCTGGAGGATGGGAGGCGAGCTGCAGGATGGGTGGGGTGAGCTGGAGGATTGGTGGGGGCATATTTTTGGTAGTCCGCGTTCATTGAAATAGAATTTGAAGTTTATATCAGAAATAGTATACAAGTACATGCACATGTATGCAAGCTTCTTAATCACGTATAATATGATATAATATAATAATATGCTACTTTACTTTTCTTCGAGGGACGCTCCAAGATAGCATTAAACTGACAGGTATGGTGTATAATAATTAATTTTAAAATTTGATTTTACTTTTAAATTTGAAATAGAGAATACTGAAGTGATTCAAAACTGGAATTATCCCATCAAGCATTTGTGTTTCTATAAAACTCCATTGGCGAGAATTAATAAATATCTTCAGCGAAAGGGAATCAGATATCTTACACCGTTGAGACAATGTAGATCAATAATTAATCCATTATTCCAATGTGAGCAGGGTATTCTTGCGTTTATGAATCCAAATACTCAGCATACATAGCTGAAAATTACATTGTCAGCTCAAAATTCGTGAAAACGTGCTCAGTAAGGATTCCGAGATGTCCAGGACAATATATCAACATGTTTTTATACTGTTTCACGGGGAGAATGACTTCTCTATCTGCCGTCATGAGAACAAGTATTGCTGCTAATTGTACGTAGTTACTTAATTCAAGCCAATGCTCCTGTAGATTGTGTACATGTTCATCCGAGAGAGCGTATTAGTTTCTATAATTTCAGTTTTGAGGACTTTATATCGATAAATACTGGGGAGATTAGCAGTGTAAGGGAGGAAGAGAGCAAATACTGTCTGGTGCTTAATCAGCCTCGTTTGTGTCTTCTTCCTGACTTCGAATGCTCCAGGACAATATAATACTTTGTTCGCCGTGAGAACGTGCAATCTAACGCTCAGTCAAACAAGATGGGGTCGAACTATAGACTCTTATGACTAATTCTGATCAATTACAAGCGTCTGGTCCGTCATTCATAATCCAGCCGTCGTCCATTAGAGAATATCCGCGTCCATGATCCAAAGACCTATTCCATTTTCCATATAACAGTATTAGCACCAAATTCAAAAAGACAATCATAGTATACAAAAACATAGGCTTGTTTCCTGCAAGAGAAGCGGTCAACAGTTTTCAATGATGCCGGCAAGACATCATGATGTTCCAAAAATATCAAATCCGTATCGCTGATCAGTATTCTTAATCCATAATATTCGTTGTAAAGTCGTCATCTAAAGAATGATGTATCTCAGTCACGCTTTGATTGTGACTGTTCGTATGAGTCACGCCGATTGCGACACACATTCCCCATGCATTGCACACCAAGGTCAGCACTCCATCCAATTACAGCTTCTCGTCCATTGAAGAGGGTGTATTTCTGTAAATATTGCTCTGTTCTGCAAGCATGGTCAGCTGATGCATACGGCTAATACAGAGTTAATTTCATATTAACAGGAACAATAATTCGACATTAATTGCACGTGATCCGCAATTGACAGTGATTTGCTTGTCGAATGGTGCGCACACATACTGGCTGTATTGTTTAACTTTTTCGCTAGCGCACAGAACATGAGAGACCATACTAAGAAAATCAATCTAGTAATCATTTCATATAAAGTACAGTGATATAAATTACAGCGAAAATGAAAAATGGCAAAAACTACAATATTGTCATCTCTGCAGAAGAGTGCAAAATGCGTGGTAGGCGAGTTCCACTCTTTTGTGCCCGTGACACATACAGCGTTTTACATTCTTCTCGAATATCAGGCACGGGTTCGAGCTCGGCTGGAGCATGTGTGAAAGTTTGCCAGTTACTTGCTGACGGTTGGTGGTTCTCCCCGGGGACACCAGCTTCCTCCACCATCCAAACCGGCTGTCACAATATGAGCAAAAAAACCGTTTGACATTAAACCAAATTAACTCCCTCCCCCCACCCCCACCCCCCGCCTCGAATATCTTCACAAAGCTCAAAGATTTTGAGGCTATATATTTCAGTTTCGTCCAGCTCCGGAAATGCCTAAGAAAGCAAACATTGTGCAATTGTTGTCACCGCCTCTCTATCCAGTTCACGAATTCGAATAACAAAAAAAGATATACAGACGACAGGCAACTAACACAGGGAGTATTGAGTATTCTGATCGAGGTCAAGAGACTTGCCACACAATTCGGCTGTCCCTACACGTCAGGGCTGCAATCCCTCCGAATTGAAACCTCCCCGACGAAGAATCTTGTATTTTGTATCAGTGATATTAATTCCGGCATCATTGAAAACTTCCTGGCCACTCTTGACCACTTCTCTCTGGACTACTCTCTTGCAAGAAACTAACCGGTGTTTCTATATTTTGACTATACCTGCTCGGAACAGTCACATAGTTATCACATTCTATCAGATGAATTGATAGAAGCATTACATCATTTCTCTTGGATATTTATATTTAATACCGTTCAAGCCGGTGCTAGGATCCGTGTCGTCATGTTATTCAAGCCAACAGCTAAAATAAATGCATGAGCAAGATGCAAATCACAGGGATTTTTTTGTAATTGCGATGTTTCTAGATATACGGCCAGAACTCCGGTATCTTTTCCTCACAACCTTTAAATGTTGCTTTTAATTTGGTGCAGACCGAGGTTTGTGGATAATGATTTTCTTTATAAACGATGACTAGCTACTGAATGTTGGATCTGGCCTTTGTATATTCATGATAACATCCAACAATAATTACTGCACTTTCACGGAAATCCATACACGTGCACAGTGACGAGTGATGCGTTCATCTGGTTTAGTTTTCATACCCATGCAATAACCACTCATAAACTTGTTGATTATCTAATCGTTTCTCCATGGTATCGGTTAAGTGAGTTTCGCACGTATTTCTTGAAATAACAAACTGTTAGCGTTTATTTGTGTTATTCCATGAATTATAAACTATACCCCCAAGTACTCATCGAGCATAATAGTCCTTCCATTCATAGAAGTGTACAACCAGTTTTAACCATCTGATGTTCGGGATGTAAGCTGTTTACAAGAATCTGTACTCGAGAAATGTATATATCAAAGAGAAAGTCAGTCTGATAAGCACCATAGTTGTATACAAGTTTTGCGGTGAATGAACTAAACGTAATTTCATCTATAAATGGAAACAGTGTTTACACACTCTGTAAATCAACGATTCTGCTGATTCGGTAAGTTTTCATTCCATTCATTCGTGATATTTTGACATTCAGTCATCATTTGAACAAGAAAATCATATCCCAGAACAGTATGTTCGCCTTATGCATGGATATTTCTTCCTAAATTCGAGTAAATGCATCTGACGCGCACAAAACGCGGTTTTCATCTGATGGGTTCGTGGGGTTATTATATCATCACAAATCTTATATTCGTGTATCTATTTGAATTAGACCGTATGCTCATGTCATTCAAGGTGTCCTTATGAACAAGTACATTAACAGCGTAGCTTATGACCACCATGATATCCGAAAATCGATGACTACGCCGTTCATATTTCCCCCACCACTTGCCCAGGATATAGGCGTCGCATTCGACATCCAATATTGAATTGTCCTCCTCAACAGAATTTCCACGTCAGTTATCGAAAGAAGATAGCATCAATTCCAAACATTGACTTGAATATTTAGAATAACCAAGTTTGCGCCTTGCAACAGAGAAGTGACCAACAGTTTTCAATGATGGTAGGGAGATATTATGATGTTCTGTTCGAAACTTCCATATCATTGACAGATACTCTTTAATACAAATGAATTTCCGAGTCGTTTTCTAGAGGTAATGTATATCAGCCATATACGCCGTTATATTCCCCCATCAAGAATACACATTGCTTAACCCTATAATTAGTTCAGGAGCATGGACCTGAGAAATTCTCATCGTTTAACACCCATTGCATTTAAGGTTTGACATGATAGATATTGGTGGATTCATCCCCTCTCCCGTAACGCGGAAGTATTTAGAGCTGAAACTTTCGCACTTTGTAGCTTATCAAACTGGGATCAATTTCAGCCTATTTGCACATCCAGATGAGTAGAGGTTCATCGGTAAATTCAAATTAGCGCCTATGTCAGGGTACAAGAAAAATTATATTTTGTATTTTGTCTTCAACAGTTTGCCTTTTCTGCAGATAAAAGTGCATAATTTTTTTTATATTTTGCCAGGCAGCTTTTCAGAAGACAATTGCTTACATTAAAAAAATCGAAATATGGAAACAAGTATGCCTTCTGTGAGAAAAAATAGTGCCATTGAGCCCATCTGGGATTTATGTTACATTTTCTGTTAGAGCTTGACCCAATGGTTTCAAAGATAACGAAAATATTTGCAGCGGGATGCGGGATGTCCCAAGTAGCCCAGGATAGATAGACCTTCAATATTCAGTCGACGTCCACATTTTTGAAATTTTCAAATTTCCGCGTCACTAATCGAAAACTTTTTGCGATAGACGGTTTTAAACAGGACTGGATTGAACTGATGGCAGCAAGACATCATGATTGTGATGATCTATTAGTAAAATCATTACCAGTGACAAGTAATCTTAAATCAAAATGAATCCCCTTGTCGTTTACTATAGTATAATGTTTCTCACTCACGCTATGATTGTGAACTATGGAGAGTTCAAACACCGGGTTAGCCATTGGGTTAAACGGAACTAAGCACAATTTATGAAACGTAGCACCAGAGATCATGTATCCTTCGGTCGTATCGTGCCGTCAGTGGATAAAAATGAAGTATAGATTTGTCCCATTACGTTCCAGGTTAAACAGGTTCAGTTCGCCCCTGGAAAACTGACCTTCTTGTACTTTAGCTTGGAACTACACACTGATGTTTTTGATTACCACTCCTCCCACTTCACGTGAAATGTACCAAACCACTCTCCTGTCCAAAATGATTTTTGAGAACGTAAACTGTCTTCTGAGACGAGCACTTTTCAACCGTCTGAGCTGGTCACGTGTATATCGTCGTTTGATTGTGTCCTGAACAGAACACAGGCTCGCGACTGTCACAATTTTTTCAGAAATTAATCGAGACTTACTAAGTAAGCGAAACACAATAAAAGTTAGTTATGATATTATCCAGTAATAACACAACTGAGCATTTAATGCGGGATATGCTTACCAGGAACATCCACCTTTAGCGGAAGTGACGTTATTTACTTCATTTTAACCAGTATGCGATATCACAGGATTGATAAACTTAGAATGCAGACGTTTGGTGGAATAGCCTCGTTTGTGAAGTCTCTGCGCAGTTTATTGTCGTCACTAGGCGTTATCTGTATACACCATATGCAGTTCCCTTCTGGAATACTGCCACTTAGAAAGGTGTACTTAACAATGTTATTCGTCTCTCTTGTGGTACAGTCGGTTTAACAGTCAGTCTTTTTTCATTTTTATAAAGGTATCGGTCAAAATATGGTGTCCTATGTGGACTATGTTTGCTTTTCTTTAAGTTCAGTGAACCGGGTTATATTTCTTTCACTGTGTTGCTTATATAAAGATTATCCAAAGCGAGGAGATCGTCTGTATAGCATTTGGCGAAGAAGAAAGAACGGGATTTGAAATGGATATCGTTTGATAATTTCGGAGAAAAGCCGAATTTATACGAGACCCGATCTATGGGTCTGCCAAGTGTGGTGGTCTGTGGAGACTAAGAATGTCCCGTGGCTAAAAGTGTCCGGTTCCTATCTTTTAATCCAGCCAGGACATTGTCCTCCACGTTTGCAACTATAAGAACGGACACTTATCCCAAGGAAAAGTATACGAAAAGGGACACTAATCTCCAGGACATTCTTAGCCATCACATCGATCTGACGATCCCAGTAGATAAGAGTTTATGTATACTATCCTCTAACTTAACCTATATTCTAATAGCAAGAGGTCCCCTTCGGATTTCATCGCCAGGCATAGATGAAGAGGTAATGATGGCTATCTCAGGAACGAACTTTGATTCTACGT
Source organism: Hanleya hanleyi (assembly GCA_036873755.1). Classification (NCBI taxonomy): domain Eukaryota; kingdom Metazoa; phylum Mollusca; class Polyplacophora; order Lepidopleurida; family Hanleyidae; genus Hanleya; species Hanleya hanleyi. The sequence continues at coordinate 71,176 of JAVTVY010032377.1, forward strand.
AGTTGCAATATTTTGAAACAATGCATGCTATGAAACAAACGCTTTCGGTTCGCGTGTTGTGCTTGTGTAAACTGTTTATTATACTGTTCTCGTTTATCTTCCACTGTCAACTTCATTTCAGAAATACAATTTCAGCCTAAATGATCCTATCCAAAACAGCTGGTCTCATGATAAGAAAATGAGACAGAATGATTATTCAGCTGACAAAGGCAGATCGCACCGCTTGCAAAGTGAACGGATTATATAGGAATGACGTTAGGGAAGAAGAATTGGTATTTTCCAGATCGGGAGCAAATTATTGAGAAAGCAGACAGCTTGGACTTCTGGGGTTCTGTGACATATCGGACAATGGGATCGATACGTTTATTGTCGTAGGGTACCGCACAATGCTGGTAAGGAAGAGAAAATGATTTGTATCCACGGTAGAGATACTGGAGTTCCCATCGATAAGCTTGTTATAATATTTGGAGGGGGACGTCTAATATTTGCTTTTTGGCAAATTAAAGGACTACGTATGTTTAGATGGGTAAATGACCCCAGAACAGGTTCGGTAGAAGTGCCAAAAATAAAATGTTACATATACAAGAAATTGTTCAGTTGGCATGAAGAACAATACTGTATTGTATACTCAGAAAAGTCTCGAGGCACTGAGTGTCATCATTCTCGAATAACAGAGCCGTAATGAAGTGCATTCGTGCAAAATCGCCAATTTTGAGGAGAAAACACCTCATATTTCTTTCTATAAACATATGAAGATAAACGATAACCACAACCAGCTTGATACAGCATAATTGCTATTCCAATATGTAGTGGTAGAACAAATCTGGTTCTGGTTATCGTTTATCTTCATGTGTTTACAGAGAACAATAGGAATTGTTTTCACCTCAGAATCAACTAATTGCAAAAATGCACTACTTTACGGCCCTGTTACTCAGTGCTTTGAAAAACTTTCAAGTATACAATATAATATTGTACTTCATGCCAACTGAAAATTACTTGTAGTGGAAGTATTTTATTTTGGTACTTCTGCATTACGCCTGGGCTGGGGTCATTTACACATCTAAAGATATAAGTACATTTGCCATACAGCAATATTTTCTGTACGTATTTCTTCGGATTTTATATTTTGGAACATCATGATGTCTTGTCGGCATCATTGAAAACTGTTGACCGCTTCTCTCTTGCAGGAAACTAGCCTATCTTTATGTAATATTGTCCTTTTGAATTTGGTGCTAATACTGTTATATGGAATAGGTCTTTGAATTATAGACGCGGATATTCTTTAATGGACGTCGGCTGAATTATAAATGACCGACTAGACGCTTGTAATTCCAACAAACCGAAACTCTCTGCACTCACTGACCTTTCTCTTGAAGACAGCCTTGCCTTATGGAGAACTGGATATTCGTCCATAATAAATTCTCACTTTATTAATTATTTCAATAATGTAGTTCATATTAAATATGATCATGCCTAGTGATCGTTAGCACCGAAATGCTCGAATTTCAATACAGTGGATGTTTCCGAGTTGATATATGATTACAGAAATACCATCTCGTCTTGGGGTCATTGAAAACTCGTGTATTTCCGTTACGAATTCGAAACGGAATATTCAGTCAATCTGCTGGACAGTTATAGAACGTGCACGATACACGCTCAGCGTCAACATCAAACAAATATCGGTGAACGTCTGTCGTCACAACATATCTAACTGACGTGGGCATCGAACGAACGGTATTAGACGGATATCTAGACGCGGTTAGAGGCTTTGCCGCCTCCGCCGTCTAGAAAAATACCCCCTCGCCCCCCGCCCCGCCCCCCTCCTTCTCCCTTTATGCTTCAACCCATACCACTAACCCTAAGCCTAACCCTAACTTTATACCCGATAACCGCAACCCGTATATACTTATATGCTTTAACCAAGATAAAGGTGACACAATACCTAACCGTCTGCTAGGCTCAGCTGTCCCCAACCTTTAACACATTAACCTTAAAATGGGACAGGAGAAAGGAGGACAGACGAGCCTAACACCGGGAGCTCGTGGCGACGAGAGGCGAGAAAGTTCATATAGCGACAGGTTTAGATTTATTGTTACTAACGTTGGTTGTTTTCATGCAAAAATTCAGGATTTCCAACCTAGGGCACCAACAAATGCTGATCGTGAATAGGGGTCTTGAGAAGAAAAATATTTAACCAAGGTTGAAGGGAATTTCAGAACCGTTAATAAATAATACATTAAATTTTCGTTTCTCATTAATTAAGAGAAGTCCGAACGATATACATTCCTTTAACTACTTTGATGGCGAGAAAATTAATGCATCGCGTTACAGGGATTGAACGACTCCTAGAGATATTTTTCTGGATCAAGGAAAGCGGTTTCTTGCGACGATCAGGTTTACGTTTTGGGAGGCAATCTCCGGTATAGGAACTCGAGGTAAGATTATTTACAAACCTCAGTAGAGACATCGACAGTTTTGGCCAATTCTCAACTGGTGAATTATTTCTGACCTCTCTCTGTGATTGGAAACAAGTATCTCGATACCCTACTAATACTCCTTGATTTCTGCATTGGCATACGTGAAAGTAGTCAACGTCGGCCACTCCGATAATGGTGTATAGATTTTGTCTTCCCCGCTAATCTCTGGAATTCTATGTATGAAAATGATCACAAGACGGCCAGACCATCAGAAATTCTACAGACAATCTCCATAAACAGTACCGTTTTCCTTTCGCCGTGCGGTTTAAATTCTGATCGCTCTTTGCGAATCATCGAATAAGTTTGTTCGAGACCCGTTAATCAGTCCTGAACGACAGGACTTGTCCAATCTCATGCCAGTATTTTCGTATTCTGCATGCCATGTTTATGCCGACGATGAAGGTTATACTCGTTGAATCCTACATTCATGAATCAGAGACTGTCCTTTCCATCTTTCCGAACCAATTACTCATTCTTATTGGACTATCAGAACCAATATATGTAAATGTATTAAGTTGGATACTGACACCTCAGGCACTTATTCTAATACATTTCACAGTTCAATTTTGCATGAATATCTAATATGTGGTGTACTGAAAGTACCAATACTTAAACAACTATGCAAAATTTTATTTGAATATGGCTAAATTTGTTGTCATGACAACCATCTAAATATAACAGAAATAACATTGGAATAGTTGCGGAAACGTAAACAAACTTGTGCATGTGTGATCCGACATTTTAGACTAATGTTTGTATGCCAAATTTTCGTACAAATATGGTGCATCAGAGATTAGACAGATAATCGTATCAGTGGGTTGACAATGCTACTTTTGAAAGTTATTGCTTGCTTCGCCAGATGGGGATCAAATAATATAATTTTCATATGTAAATACTACTATTACCAGGTGCTGGTTGAAGAATTGAGTGTAAACGTATCATTATCAAATACGTCTACTTACTCCCAGACTGCATTTACTCTGGAAGATTTATTTAACAATCACAAAACGTTTCTAAGGGAAAGAGGTATTCGTCTTCCAACCAATCGTAACGATTACCAAAAGTATACTGGACTCCCAAAATGCATAAATCACCATACAAAGCTAGATTCATAGCTGATTCGAGAAGCTGCACCACCAAGCGTCTTTCAATCATGTTGACAAGGGCTCTTCAGGAGGTAAAAGCATTTTGAGAAAGGTATTGCGCCACTATTTCTAAAAACTCTGCGGTTGAATGTATGTGGATATTGAAAAACTCAAAATGTCTTACGGAAGAAGTTGATGCTAAAGGTCACATACCGTACAGACATGTATCGACATGGGATTTCTCGACTCTCTGTACTACAGTCCCTCATCAGGACCTTATTGACCGTCTAAATTCATTAATAATATCTGTGTTCAAGAAAACTGATCGTAGATATTTTAATGTCGGAAACCATAAAGCATTCTTTAGCTCTACTGCATACAAGAGATATCATTCATGGGATGTTTCTTTGTTTATAGAGTTGCTTGAATTTCTCATTAAAAATATCTATGTGAAATTTGGCAACACAATATATCAACAGCATATAGGTATTCCAATGGGTACTAATTGTGCACCCCTGTTGGCTGACCTATATCGGTTCTTTTATGAATATGACTATATGCAGGCGCTTCAAAAAACCGATCCATTCAAAGCCCGTTCCTTATCATTCACCAAACGCTATATAGACGATCTTCTCGCTGTGGATAATCGCTATATAAATGAGGCAGTGAAGGATTTTTATCCACCTTCACTGGATTTGAAGGAAACTACAGACAGCCCTACAGGCACATCATATTAGATCTATATCTCTATAAAAATGAAGCGGGCATTCTCTCTCGTCGACTTTCTGACAAAAGAGATGATTAGAATTTCGATATCGTAAACTATCCCTTTCTGGACAGTAATATTCCAGTGCGACCTGCATATGGCGTATACATATCTCGCCTAGTAGCATTTGCTAGATCCTGTGTTAAATGTAACGAAACATTGTTGCAGAAACTTGTAAAACAAGCGCCTCCACTCAAAGTTTCTCAATTTTGGCGATACATATCGCATGCTGATAGCAAAATACGAGCGTATCGTGCAAGATCTATGGCGTTACGTTTCGTAACTTGTGTCTAATTCCGCTTAACCCGGGGCTAGGGGCCGTATGAACCCATGTACTTCAAGATCCTTATGGTGCTCATATGAACAATCACAATCAAAGCGTGACTGAGATACATCATTCTCTAGATGACGATTTTACAGCGACTATTATGGATTAAGAATACTGATCAGCGATACGGATTTTATATTTTTGGAACATCATGATGTTTTGGCGGCATCATTGAAAACTGTTGATCGCTTCTCTCTTGTAGGAAACTAGACTATGTTTATGTATACTATGATTGTCTTTTTGAATTTGGTGCTAATACTGTTATATGGAATAGGTCTTTGGATTATGGACGCGGATATTCTTCAATGGACGACGGCTGAATCATGAATGACGGACCAGACGCGTGTTATTGTGTAACGATGCAGGCCTATCCAACAAGAGAAAACGAGTGGGCTTTAGCACCCTATCATGCCTTCAAGGTATAGTAACAATATTTCAATATTTACTGTTGGACAGTTTTTATATTTTTACCCCTGAATATATACTTCCATGATAACCAAGGGATACCCCTGAAAAATGTGCATCAAATAACCTCATTAATATTGAACACTCCAATTCCATTCCGAAAATCTTCAGGTTGTACCCTCACTTTTGAAACCACTTATCGAATTACGAGTGGCTTTTCCCCGATGTCATCAGCTCTCGTGTATTACAATAGCGACTTCCACTAACCCCGGTATTACTCTCCATGTCACTTGTGTAGGCAACGCAAATGGAAGCAAAGTGGCAAAGACGTCTGGTTGAAGTGGGCTCCACAAGTCCATGTGTGATTTGGCGGCATATTCGTGTATGACACTCGTGCAGTTTACCAAGGTCTACTTCTCCGCGATTTTGCTGAAAGTTGATCATATATTGCAGCCATAAATAACTGACATTTAAACGCAACATATAAAGGTTGTGGAAAAAATGCCGGCGTACTGACAAAAAGTGATATGACCCCAGAGGTAAATATTCTGACTTCATATCTAAAAACTTCACCAAAAAAAATGATCATTGTGATCATTTGTATCTGAACCACGCTTTTTATCTGACTGTTCACGTGGACATTTTAGAGGAAATAATCACGCGGTCCCTTCCACCGGCCTGAGCCGTATTAGATACAAATATCCAGAAGCGATGACCTTACAGCCCTATCAAGTCATCTGATGAAAAGTCATGAACAATGTGACCGTTAGTGCTAAATCACTGTTAGATGATCACTAGGTGAAAGTATGCTTAGATTATCGGAGATTTAATTGTCTTAAACAGTAATACTCTAATAACAAGCGGTCCTTTTCAGCTTTCATCGCCAGACATAGATTGAGAGATAGCGGACATGCACTCCTATCACAGGAACGAACTTTGCTTCTACGCAGGTACTATATCTTGATAACAAATATGGAAGGTTACAATACATGCTATGAAAGAAACGCTTTCGGTTTGACTGTTGTGCTTGGATAAACTGCTTATTATACTGCTCTAAGCCGTTTATCTGCCATTATCTACTTTATTTCACAAATACAATTTTAGCATAAATGATCCTAACCAAAACAGCTGGTCCCAATGAAAATGAAGACAGAATGATTTTCCGACTGACAAAGGCAGATCGCACCGCTTGCAAAGTGAACGGATTATATAGAATGACGTTAGGGATATAGAATTGATATTTCCCCGATCGGGAGCAAATTACTGCGAAAGCAAACAATTTGAACCTCTGGGGCTCTGTGACATAACAGACAATGAGGTCGATACGTTTATTGTCGAATAGAGTTCCGCGAAATGCTGGTAAGGAACGGAAAAGATTCGTATCCACGATAGAGATATTGGAGTTTCCATCGATAAGCTTGTGATAATATTTGGCATGGGACGTCTAATATTTGCTGTGTGGGACGTCTAATATTTGCTGTTTAGCAAATTAAATTTTGTCATTCAGTATATTCCTTGTACTTATTTCTTCCAACAAACCGAAACTCTTTGCACTCACTGACCTTTCTCTTGAAGACAGCAGAATAAATTCGCACTTTATTAATCACTTCAATAATGCATTTCATATTAAACGCTTTCATGCTTTTTATTCTTTAGCACCGAAATGCTCGAATTTCAATATAGTCGTTGTTTCCAATTTGATATATGATTACAGAAATACCATCTCGTCTTGGGTCATTGAAAACTCATGCATTCCATCTACGAATTCGAAACGGAATATTCAGTCAATCTGCTGGACAGTTAGATACCGTGTACGATACATGCTCACTTTAAGCGTCAACATCAAACAAATAAAGGTAAACGCCTGTCGTCACAACATGAGCATCGAACGAACTGCGTCAGACGGATATCTAGACGGTGTTAGAGGATTTGCCGCCCCCTTGAAAAATGGTCTCAGCCCATACTTCAACCAATATTACTAACGCTTACCATATACCCAATAAAACCAAACCGTATATGCTTCTATGTTACAACCCATACCAAGACTGACAGTAACGCTAACCGTATATCCAAAAATTCCAAACCGTATGAGTATATGCTTCTATGTTTCAACCCATACCACTAACCCTAAATCTAATCCATACCACAAACCCTAACATTAACCCTAACGCTATCAACCCTAACCGCACATGCTTCTGTGCTTCAAACCAGATAAGAGGGATACATTATCCTAACTGGCTTCCCCAGTCTTTAACATGGGAAAGGGACAGTTGGCCTATTACATGGGATGCTCCGGCCGACGAGTGCAGAAAAAGCATTGCGTGATTCGCCTCAATTTATTTGCCAGGAACGGAAGAGTTCATAGCGACAAGGTTAGATTTATTGTTACTAACGTTGGTTGATTTCATGCAAAAGTTCAAGATTCTCAGCTTCTGTAAATACTGATCATGAACAGGGGTCTCGAAAACCTCAGAGTTTAACCTTGGTTAAGGGGAATTTCAAACTGAACGGTATACAGTCAGATATACAGTACCTTAAATACTTTAATGGCGATAATATAAATGAATATAGGGTTACAGGGATTTAACGGCTCGTACGGGTATTTTACTGGAGGAAGGAAAGCGGGTAGCTGCACCGATCAGGTTTATATGTTGGTGGGCAATCTCCGATATAGGAACTCGAAGAAAGATTCTTTACAAACCCTAGTAACAGTTTTGGCCAAATCTAAACTGGTGAATTATTTCTGACCTCTCTCGGTGATTAGAAGCAAGTATTCCGATACTCTTGTAATAATCCTTGATTTCTGCATCGGCATAGTGAAAGTAGTCGATTTCGGCCACTACGATAATGGTGTATAGATTTTGTCTTCCAAGCTAATCTCTGGAATTCTATGTATGAAAATGATCACAAAAGAATCAAACCTTCAGAGGATCTACAGACAATCACTATAAACAGTGCCGTTTCCTTTCGACGTGCTGTTTAAATTCTGATCGCTCTCTGCGAATCATCGAGTAATTTTGTTTGAGACCCGTTAATCAGTCCTGGACGACAGGACTGGTTAAAATCATATGATCGTATTTTTTGTATTCTGTATGCTATCTTTATGGCGACCATGGTGACTATACACGTTGAATCCCACATTCATGAAGCGGAGACTGTCCTTTTCATCTTTCCGAATCAATTACTCATTCTTATTATAATACAAGCGTCTAGTCCGTTATTCCGTATTCAGCCGTCTATTAAAGAATTTTCGCGTCCATAATCCAAATACCTAATCCATATAAATGAATTAGCACCAAATTAAAACAATAAATAATAGTATTCATAAAACTAGGCTAGTTTCCTGCTAGTGGGGGGTAACAAAACTATCATAAACAAAACCCGTAAATGTATTAAAGGCAATTGCGCATAAATAATCTAATGAAAATATATACTTAAACAACCATGCAACATTTTATTTGAATATGGCTAAATTTGTTGTCATGACAACCATCTAAATTGTGCAGAAAACAGAGGGGAAAACGTAAACAAAGTATGTATGCCAGATTTTAAAACGAACTGTCGGTCCAGCATAAGTTATCAATTCAGTACGTTGTTTGGAAGATTTTCTCTCACACGTATTCTAGACCTTGAAAACTTCTTTAAATATCGGCGCGGCTATATTTTGGGAAATGACTGCATATGTGGGAAATGCCGCCTGTCTATGGTGTATATCGCTATAGTATATAGTGTCGGATTTTGTTAATTATAATACGTTGGACGAGGATCACGGGCTAGTTTACTATCTAACTGCGCAAATTTCGCACAATAACGGGCGCCAGAGATTTAACAAATAATAGCCTCATTGCGTTGACAACGCTACTTTTGAAAGCTATTTATCTCTTCTTGTGCAATGATAAATTCGGGGAATCGAGGACCAAAAAAATGCCTGTCTGATCACTCGTGTTTTCGTCAATGGCTTGGTAAAACCTCATAGAAGTAAATTTACCCACTAGAAGCTATCCGGAAAAAAAACCTGGCCTCAATTGTACTGCATAGCTTCGCGCCCATATACAACAACAATAATCGGAATGAGCCAAGGAGCTTTAGTTATAATGACATGCCAAAATTCAACCAATCTGATCAAAACCAGATCTACAAAAACCGCCCCTATCATGGTTGTCGTTCATCAAGATCTGGCATCAACACTCCGTTTCCGTTCTGAGTGCTGACCAAGGTCACGTTGGCTGCGTGGGGGAGACAGGTTATCCTCGAGATATTATGATCAGAGAAATGTCTCCTGAAATTGATCGATATATCTCAATTATAGTAATGTTAATAGAATATCCTCATATTCAGAGAATATTTTTTTTTTTATATTGACTTTATTTCCACTTGTATATAACAAACTCTTACATTAAATAGTGACAGTCCAGACGTACAAATCAAAGAGTAGCAAAACAAAGTGAAAGGATACAAATCCCAAAAATAAGTGATAAACATATCAGCCATCTATAGCTGAACGTAGCAGTAATAGAGCAAAAAAAAAACAAAAAAAACAATGATAATAAAAATAGAAATACGATTGAGTTATTACATACATCCCTTCTCAATTATTCAACACATCTTCAAAAGAATGCCATTTTCCATGAAAGAGGGCTAGTGAGTTTTTACTGATGGATATATGTAGCTCTGATTTAAATATAATTTTACACGTGTTTATCCATGCAGTCAGGTTTGGGGTCTGGTTTTGTATACTACATTTATATAAGTAATATTTTCCCACTAATATTAAGTGGTTTATAACAATAGGAGCTGCCACGATACCAAATATAATACTGTGGGGAGAGAAATGATATTCGTAACCAAACGTCATCAACCGCTGCTCCACTTCGTGCTAAAAGCGTTCAACTAGAGTACATTCAATGAAGAGGTGAAATATTGTTTCACTCTTATTTTTACAAAAGTTACAATTTTCATTATCTGTCAGATTTATTTTAAAAAGGAATTGTTTTGTTCGTATAATTCTGTGCAAAAGTTTAAACTGAAAATTTCGGAGTTTTGCTTCAATTGTGGTCTTAAACGGCATAAGGTATATCCATTTCCACTGGTCTGGATCGATGATTTCACCAAAATGGTGGTTCCATTTCTCCTCCCATATATTAATTATGTTCTTTGTTTTCGAGTTCAAAAGAAACTGGTATATATGTTTACTTCCTTTCCTAAAGGGTGCAAGGATGGAAAGAGGTTTAGGTAAGACTGGTCCGACATATAAACTTTGAGTGTTATTATAGATACTGATTTTCCATATTTTTGGGATTGCCGAGATCAAACCGTTCAAATTCAAATAAGTTCTTTTATACAAAGTTCTCAGCTCTTCGATAGAATATATAGTGCCATCTGTTTTGACTATGTCCTGAATACGACGTATTCCTTTCATATACCAATCTTTTATGAATGGGATTTTTATTTCTTCATTGTACCATAGAGGTTGCGCCAAAATTCCTGCAATTAAGGTCTCTCCAGTATAAGAAATTTCCACCATCTTTTTCCATGACACCAGTACTTCTGTCCAAAACGGATTTTTTGTATTTTTCATGATAATTTTCATTATCTGGGGACCTTTATCGATAGTCTGTTTCAAATTATAGTATTGGTCAGAAAAAATTTGCCAGCTAGAACTTTGCGTTAGTAAGCGTTTAATCCAACTTAATTTAAGCGACTCTGCGAAGCTAAATATGTCAATCATTTGTAGGCCACCGTTTTCGTAACTTTTATACAATGTTGCCCTCTTCACGCTATCGTTTTTCTTCCTCCAAATGAAGTTAAAAAATAAACTTTCTTACTCTTTCATGTAGTTTTGGTCTGGAGAGGGCAGCGATGTTAGTAAATGTACAATTTTCGGTAACATCAGCGCCTTAATAATATGCATTTTACCTATATGAGTAATATCTCTCATGTTCCACAAATTTAAAAGTTTTTTCATTTCTAGTAATTTTGGTCGATAATTCAGTTCTATAATATCATCCACCGTTTTACTAAAGCGGATTCCAAGGGCCGTGAACTCTTCCACCCATTTCACCTCCTTAATCGATTTTATACATTCAGGAGCACCCGACTGACCAAGCCAAACTGCTGAGGTGTTATCATAATTTATTCTAAGACCTGATACCAAGTGGAAGGCAGAAAGTACACGCAAAGTCTCTCGCAGGCATGACTCTGAGCCGTCTAGGAAAAGTGAGGTATCCTCTACATACTGGGATATTTTGAACTCTTTTCCCAATATTTTAACACCTTTGATTTTGCCATTACTCCTAATTAGAATTCCTAGAATTTCCGCGCAAAGAATAAATATATAAGGGGAAAGTGGGTCTCCTTGTCTACAGCCCCTACCGAGATTGAAGAAAGGAGACATATGTCCATTTTGGAATATACAGGATTTAGAGTCGTTATAAAATGTTGCTATCCAATGTCTTATAGATATACCAAAATTGAAATATTCCAAAGTTTTGTCTATAAATTGCCATGAGACTGTATCGAAGGCTTTTTCAAAATCTATGGTTAAGATCATCCCCGAGACATTCTGAGTCGCTGTTTCAAATAATACATCATACATAAGCCTCGTATTTTCTCCGATGAATCGACCCGCTATGAAACCCGTTTGATCTTGTGATACAATAGAGTTAAGTGTCGTTTTAATCCTTTCGGCAATGCAAGATGCTGCCATTTTGTATATAACATTTAATAAAGAGATTGGGCGCCAGTTTTTCATAAAAAATCTTGGTTTACCCAATTTCGGGATACATGTAATAATACCCTGTCTTTGTGTTGTAGACATTTTACCAGAATCATAAGCACTGTTTATTGATCTAAGGAGAAGATATCCTATATCCTTCCAAAAAAACGTGAAAAATTCCACTGTAAATCCATCTGACCCAAGGCTTTTATTTTGTTTCATTTTTCCAAGTGCATTTGCAAGTTCTTGATATCTTATTGGACCTTCTAGTACATTTTTTACTTCATCTGTTAACTTTTTGTGTACCTCGCAATCGTTTAAAAGATCACTCAAGTTAATCTCATCCCTCTCTGTGTCTTTCTGCTCTGTATATAAATTTACATAGAATGATTTCTGTTCGTTTAATATCTCATGTATATATGTTATCTTCCTACCATGGTCTGTATGTAGTTCTTGTATAGATTTACTAACAAAATTTCGATTTTCTAGTTTCAAAAAGTATGATGTTGATTTTTCACCCAGCTCTTACCATCTCGCCCTTGATCTAATTTTGATTCCCTCCACTCTAGATTTCCTCAATTCCTCTAATTCTGATTTGGCTTGATTGACTTCTTCTACCAATTTTTTATCCGGTCCAGTTTCGCACAATCTACTCTCTAGGTTTTAGATTTTCTTCTCACATTCGTTTTCAGTATCGCTAGCCTTTCACTTTTTGGAAATGAAATAGGATATTATTTTACCCCTGAGGTTCACCAAAAAAGTCTCTAAAAGAATCATCTATACAATAAGTTAATTGTTCAAAAGGTGAATTTACAACAAAATCTGGGTAATATGGCGTGGCACAGTATGTAGTTTTAAGATGATTTATATTTTCCTTCACTATCTGTATAAATGTTTTGTCCCCTAAAAGTGAATTATTAAATTTCCAATATCCCCTTCCCCTATATTGTTCCGAAAATTGTAAAGTCAACGTTGTTAACAAATGTCATGAGGTTTTCTGAAGTTAGGAAGAAATCTAATCTTGCCATTTTAATGGGATTTTTTCTAAACCAAGTGTAAGCTTTTTTATCGGGGAATATTGCTCTGAAAGTGTCTACTAATTCCATTTCAGCCATTAGATCGATAATATATTCTCTAGCGCTGGGCTGATTGGTATGTTTATAGTTACATGTGTCGTCTTTACCAAGGGCAATATTCCAGTCTCCACAGAAAATGTATTGTGAACCTTGAAATTCTTTCAAATTGTTAATTATCTCCACAAAGAAATCGGGTCTGTCTTTATTTGGTCCGTAAATATTTATCAATACAAAGTTCTGATTATGGGTTTGAATTTCCATCAGGATATAATTGCCTCCTGTTTTGTCTTCTTTGACCTTCAATATCTGATATTCAAATGTATTACTGAACAAGACAGCTACCCCCTAGAATTTGATGATTGACCGGTAAATTCTGCTTTCCATCCCCACTCAGACCTTGCGTAACCCCTCAGCCTTTCACTGATATGCGTATCTTGCAAACACATAATATGGAAATTCTTCTTCCTGAGCCAATCAAATATATCTGTCCGCTTGTCTTTATTACCTAGACCTTGACAATTCATAGATCCTATCTTTAGACTTTCAACCATGGTAGCGTTGCACGAAACAGGTGTAAAATTTTACTATTATATGAGCGAACAGAGCTAGACACTTATTGCAAAACCCAGACAGAGCATTTACATATAAAAAAGACCCCACTGTAAGGCTGAAAACATTCGACATTATTATGAGAATAAAATATTGATGTGATGAACAAAATTGAAATATACGAGAACATGATTTTCACATATACCGTACACTTGTCGCCCCATCGCTTCAAAGTTAGACGGGCAAGAAGCGTGACCTTTATAATCTGGCAAGTTGGTGTTTGAACACGGGGTTCTTGGCCCCAGATCTTAGCAACGCGTAAGATTTTGTTCTAGACCACGTATTAATCAGATTGAAACTCAACATACATGAAAGACGAGACCTGTATACGTGTAATGGAGGAAACACTTACTGTATTTGGATATATACTTGGACACTCTGATTATCTACTTTCTCAAGATACATTTTCAACAGAAATGACCTAAATAGATGACGAGCTTTGGTACGACGATAATGTTGACTTGGCTGAGAGATGACTTGAGAGATTATTTCGGCTGACGAATTCTGCTTACTCACAAATAAGGCCTCTCGAGCAAGATTGGTAATGAGGCCAGAGAATGAAAACTTGTCATTGTCCAGAATGGTAGCAAATTGCTCAAAATAGTAAACCTACGAGGATTTGTAACATATCACATATCAATACATTCTCGCCCGTTTTATCCAACAAGAGAAAACGAGTGGGCTTGAGTGCTTGATATTCTTATCCGATCATAGCTTCAAGGATAGTAACAATATTTGCTGTTGGATAATTTTTTATAATTTCTCCCCTGAATATGTACTATCACGATAGCCAAGGGATACCCCTGGAAAAGGTACATCAAATAACCTCATTAATCTTGAACACTCCAATACCATCCCGAAATCCTCCAGTTTTGGCCATCGCGTTAGAAACCACTTATCGAACTACGAGTGGCTTTCCCCAGATGTTATCAGCACTCGCGACTTCCACAAGCCCCGTTATTACTCTCCATGTCACTAGACATCGCAAATGGAAGCTAAGTGGCAAAGACGACTTGCTGAGGTGGGCTCCACAAGTCCATGAGTGGTTTAGCGGCATATTCGTGTATGGCATTTGTGTAGCTTACTACGTCTACTTCTCTGCAATTCTGATGAAAGCTGGCCATGTATTGCAGCCAATGCAGCTATGAATAACCGAGAGTTAACGGTAAGATTTAAAGGTAGTAGGTAAAGATGCATGCGTACTGACAAGGAATGATATGACAGAAGAGACCAATATTCTGACCGCATATGTGAAAACATCATATGAACCAAAACCTTTGTGATGATTTGTATATCGACCACGCTTTTATTGTGGTTGTTCATGAGCACGTCTTGAATGTAATAATCACGCAGCCCTGTCACTGGCTTGAGTGGTATTAGATACAAATATCGAAGAGCAATATAATTTAATAGCCCTATCAAGTCATCTGATGAAAGCTGATGAACTATATGATCATTAGTGCCTTATCACTGTTAATTGATCACTAGATTACTTTATGCAGCTGTGTAGCCTATCGGGGATTGAATTCGATCAAAACTCGTGCTATAGTTTATACCGTGATATCGTGATATAGTAGAATAAATTTACAAGCATACTGATGATTTTCCAGTTATGGAAGTATTGATTCGGATACAATATAATGAATCTCTGGAAAAGATATATTTGTCCGCTCCTCGACCTTTCAGAGGTTTGAACAAACAGGGGATGAATTAAATTTCCCTATCTAATGCCACAGCCTTTGAAGTAGGAAATAATGCATTCATTCATCCCTGTATAGATAAGTGTCCGTTTACTGTGATTTAACCAATGCAGGTTTCTAATCTACAAGTGGTCATAGTACTTTTCAGATTTCATCGCCAGACTTGGGTTGAGGAATGCAAAAGGGCAGTCGTATAAAGGGAACCAACTTTACTTAATTATTGGCGATCATATATTTTGTCAATAAATAGGGAGAATATTGCAAAACTGCCTACGAGAGAAAGACGTCCAGTATTTCCGAATGCGCTTGGGGAAACAGTTTATACTCCATCCAGTCTACTATTCCATTACGGTATCCGATGATTCGAAAATGAGATAGTTGAAACATAGCAGGAAATCTGCTCGAATGGCAATGGCACTCCCAGCAGAAGTGGATGGATTTTATCGGAATGACGCCAGGGAATGGAATATTGGTATTTTTCAAACTCAGCGAAAATTCCTCAAATAGTAAACCGTTTAGACCTGTGAAGTTGTGTAACAGATGAGGGACACAAATCGATATGTTGATGGTTAAGCGGGGTACTGAACAATTCCAGCCAGGAAGGAAATCAGAATTCTTTGCATTGTATAGATTTTGGAATTCCAATAGTAAAACTTGTGATAATATTCGGAGTGGATATCTAATATTTGTTGTTTGGCAACGTTTATCATCGTTATTCAGTATATTTACTGTAATTATTTGTTTCAACAAAAGGATTCTGGAATACCTAGCTATAGCTATCTGAATTTTCTCTTGAAAGCATTCCTGCCATAAGGGGAGCACTCCTGGAGTTAATTTCTTCCATATGTTCTTGACAACTTGCAGTTGTCATGAAGCGACAGTGAATGATGTATCACTTCCATGAAAACACAAGTGCTGAATGCATTAAACATTTTTTTAAAATGGATTTTAAACTTGAGAATCATAAATTATTATTACATTAAATCTTTATTTCGTATATTCTTGGTGAAGATAATGTTTACCTAAACTATGTGGAGGACAAATATGAATCCATGAGATTTAAAGATATACGGGTTCGCATAAGTACTTTTCTGGATCATGTAAAGAGACTTCTTTCATCGACCAGATTTACATTCTGGAGGCTTTCCCCTCTCAAAACGTATTCGATTCAAACAATTATCAACTGGTGAATTATTTCTGGCCGCTCTTGGTGATTTAAACGAAATATCACGATGCTCTACCACATGTAACAATGCACGGGTTCTGCTCCGGCATACCGAAATGAAGCCGACTTCGGCTACTCTTATAATGGTGTGTAGATTTTTCTCTTCCCCTTCTCCCGATGTATATAGATGGAAAAAGCGTGTCAAACGTTCAGAAGATCCACAGGTAATGGCGATAACAGTACTCTTTTATTCCATCATGTAGTCTATTCGCTATCCTCCAACCATTCAGCCGAGGCTCGTTAGTCAATCTTAGTCAGTAGGTCTGTCAAAGCCCGTTTCTTGCGCAGGATGCAAGATTTGGCTGTGCCCAAAGTGCCGTCTAGGCGTTGAATCTAACCTTCACGAAACGGCGGTGCTCCTGTTAATATTTTCTGATAGACAAATGCTGCTTGTCCGGAACTATTAATCCATCGATCAGTGAATATATCGATATGAAGTAATCGTTATTAAACTGTCATGAAATGCATTACCGCAAACCAGTTCCGCATTTATGTGAACAAATCTTGCACGTGCGACAATTTCTGTTTAAACTGTGGGAAAATCGGTTCGACATGCAAACCGTGTGAAATGTTGAATACCTGTCAATATTATAGATATCACACTTATGATCACAGCTACTGTAAAATATGTATATCAATGCATATTGCACGGACGGATTCATAAACATTGCAGGAACGTGTGTTTCCATAATAAAATTATTTCTCTTCGGGTAATAGATGGCATTGGTAGATTTATAGGCTATAGAGGAATATGATTCTACTACATGCATATTATGCTGGGAACATCATTATATCTTTTAACACTACCTGGCCTGGGGGGGGTCATTATGGTCCCCCTACCAAACTTTATGCACGACCTCCGGAACGGCAAAAAATGGAGAGCTGAAACTCCTTGACTTTATAGTTTATCTTATTGGGGTCATTTTGAGACTATTTGCATAACCCCCCCGAGCAGGGGATCATGGGTAAATTCAAGATGGCGGCCACGTGGGGTACCAGAAAAGTGATGTTTTTGTCATATTTCTTCAAAATTTCTGCTTTTCCGCTATGAAAAGTGGACAAAAACTATTTTATTTCATATTACATTAATATTTGCTAATTTTTCATGCAGCTTTTGTGGAGAAATTGCAAAAATCAAAAATTCGGAAAATCTGGCCGAAAAATCGACCAAAAAATGCCGTTTTGGAAAATGACGTCACTGTGACGTCATCAAAGCGGCCATCTTGGATTTTTTTTACATTTCCTGGTAGAGCTTGACCCAAGGGTATAGTGTAATAAGTTTCAGCCCCCTAGCTCAAGGGATAAGAAAAATAATTAGGGGGGGGCCGAAATCAGGCCTGAACAGGTCCCAAAAAGCCCAAGCCAGATAGGGTTAAGCATCATTAAAAGCCCCTTGACCACTTCACTCTTGACCACACCTCTCTTGACCACTTCCCCCTTGATCATTTCTCTTTTGAGCACTTTTTCCTGGACCTCTTTATGACCATTTCCCTCTTGACGACATCTCTCTTGACCACTTATCTCTTACAAGACATTGAGCCCTATTTCTATATTTTAGCTATAGCTGCTGGGAATTTGAAGCAGATGGGGGGTTTTGGATGGGGACTTCTTTTATAAACAGCGGCTAGCTGCTGCATGCTGGATCTGGGGATTCTACTTTCCTGATAACATCTAACGCTGATGCAACCAAGAGAATAGTATTAATTGAACATTTATTGCACATTGCGAGAGTCCATTCGCTTGCACAATGATATGGTTTAATTTTCATCCCCATTCAGATATCACTCATAAACGTGATGGCTATCTATCTGACGAATGAGTTCCGCACGTATTTCTTGTAATAACAAACCGTATTTATCTGAGTTAGTATTTAGCTCCAAAATAATCATGTCACATAAAGTTATTTCATTCATATAATATGCAACCAATGTCAGTCATCTGAATTAACAGTTTGAAATTTATTCATAACAGTTTGTCAGAACCGTCATCGTGGATTGCATAATTCAATGGGAGAGCATATCCGAAAATCATAAAATGTTGCTGTTTGACCTGTTGATCCTGTATACTAGTTGACGGCGGATGAACACTCCATTTCATTAATGTACCACTTTTTGATATTGAGCTGGTATTTGGATAAGGAAAATCATATCGGAATTACCTTTATCAATAAAAATATCACGTCGTTATGCAAATCTTGCATGATATTGTACAAAACTGTTCATGACACGTGATTAATTTTATCTGAAAGAGCTGGAGGATGGGCGGGTTAGCTGCAGGATGGGCGGGCGAGCAGAAGGATGGATGGGCTGAGCTGGAGGATTGGTGGGGGCATAGGTTCGGTAGTCTGCATTAATTGAAATAGGATTTGAAGTTTATATCAGAAATAGTATACAGGTACATGCACATGTATGCAAGCTTCTTAATCACGTAAAATATGATATAATATAATAATATGCTACTTTACCTTTCTTCCAGGGACGCTTCCGATAGCATTAAAATGGCACATGTGAGGTATAGTGATTTTATTTTAAAATTTGATTTTATTTTTTAATTTGAAAAAGAGAAAGCCTTCTTCGATAATGGAGGGTAATTTTTTTAAGATCCGTTGCACCTTGAGCTGAACTTATATGGTTGAGGAATACTTTTCAATGACGGATTTGATGAAACAAATTGTGTTGTGCAGTTAAAAGAAACTGTTGTCCGCCTTTCCAAAACCCCAGATGTTATGGTCAACTGTAAAACTTTATATGATTTAATGTTGCATATCGTGTGTCGGACAGGGCCAACAGAGTCGCACAGTAAAACGAAATCTTGTTTAAATGTCCATGATACCATCAACAGTGAACCATTATACAGAAACAATATGATTGACTGAACGTTCTCCCAATTTCATCATCTAGCCAATGAAAATACAGGATTCATTATTGAAATTTTGAATTGACAAATCAAGTGCTTTAAAAAGAGGAATTATCCCGTAGTGCACTGCTATAAAACTCGAGAATTAATAGAGGGCATCAGCGAAAGTGAATCAGACATCTTACACATTTGAGATAACGCAAGGATAGATTTAATTCATTATTCCAATGTGAGCAGGGTATTCTTGAGCTTATGAATCAAAATACTCAGCTTACATAACTGAAAATGACATTGTCAGCACAAAACGTGCCCAATAAAGATTCTTGGATGTCCAGGACAATATATCGGCATGTTATGCTGCCTCTCGGGGAGAGTGAAATCTACATTTTGACGTCTGTATCTGACGTCATGAGAAAAAGTATTGCTGATAATTGTTTGAAGTTACGGAGTTCAAGCCAGTGCTCTTGTACATTGTGTGCATGTGCGTCCACGAGAGCGCATTAGTTTCTATAAATTCAGTTTTGAGGGTTTATATCGATGAATACTGGTGAGATTAACAGAGTAAAGGAGGAAGAGAGCAAATACTGACTGGTGCTTAATCAGCCTCGTTTGTGTCTTCTTCCTGACTTCGAATGTTCGAGCACAATATAATACTTTGTTCGCCGTGAGAACGTGCAATCTAACGCTCAGTCAAACAGGATGGGGTCGAACTACAGACCCTTGTACGCAATTCTGATCAAGTCACGCCGATTGCGACACACATTCCCCATGCATTGCACGCCAGGGTCACCACACCATCCAGTTACAGCTTCTATTTCTGTAAATATTGCCCTGTTCTGCAAGCATGGTGAGCTGTTGACATGTTGACAGAAACAATAATTCGACATTAATTTCACGTGATCCGCAATTGACAGTGATTTGCTTGTCGTATGGTGCGCCCACATACTGGCTGTATTGTTTAACCTTTTCACCAGCGCGCAGAACATGAGAGACGATACTAAGAAAATCACTCTAGTATTCATTTCATATAAAGTACAGTGATATAAATTACAGCAAAAATGAAAACATGGCAAAAACTATAATATTGTCATCTCTGCAGAAGAGTGCGAAATGCGTGGTAGGCGAGTTGCACTCGTTTGTGCCCGTGACACATACAGCGCTTTACATTCTCCCCGAATAGCAGGCACGGGTTGTAGCTCAGTTAGAGCATGTGTGAAAGTTTGCCAGTTTCTTGCCGACGGGTGGTGGTTCTCTCCGAGCACGCCAGCTTCCTCCACCATCCAAACCGGCTGTCACCATATGAGTAAAAAACCTTTGAGTTTGACATTAAACAAAATCACCCCCCCCCCCCCCCCCTCCCGCCTCAAATATCTTCACAAAGCTCACAGATTTTGAGGCAATATATTTCGGTTTCGTCCAGGTCCGGAAATGCCTAAGAAAGCAAACATTGTGCAATTGTTGTCACCGCTTCTCTATCCAGTTCATGGAACGCATGATAAATGATCGCCTTCGTTGGTACCTGGAAACTGAAAAGAAACTTACTGATATTCAAGCCTTGTTTCAGTAAAAATAGAAGTACCATTGATCATTTAGTCAGATTAGATTCGTATGTTAAGAATGCTTTCGCCAAGAAGGAACATGTGGTTTCTAACTTTTTTGATTTAGAAAAGGCCTATGATACTGCATGGAAATACGGTATTCTGAAAGATCTTCGAAATATGGGATTAAAAGGCCGTTTACCCGTTTTTATTTCCAACTATTTGATTGATAGACAATCCCAAATTCGTCTATGTCTGATCATTTTGATCAAGGCCAGGGTGTCCCACAGGGCAGTATTTTGTCTACTACTCTGTTTAGTATCAAGATTAACAGCTTGGTTGCAGTTCTGAATAAATCAATTGATGGTTTACTTTTTGTAGACGATTTCAACATATCGTGTAGTGAGAAAAGTATACACAATATTGAGAGAACATTACAACTTTGTCTAAACAGAATTCAGAAATGGTGTCTAGAAAATGGCTTCAAATTCTCCAAAGCTAAGACAAACTGTATACACTTTTACAGAAAATATTTCCAACACAAAGAACCAGAACTTAAATTAGATGGAACTGAAATCAAAGTGGTAAAAGAGGTCAAATTCCTAGGCATATTGTTTGATCAACGCATAACAATCAAAGCACATATAAATTGCTTAAAAGCCAAATGCACGAAAGCTCTAGATTTGCTGAGAGTAGTTGCCAGCTATAAGTGGGGAGGAGATCAGAAACTCTTCTTCATTTATATCGATCCCTTGTTCGTTCCAAACTCGATTATGGTTCTATTGTTTACAATGGTGCAAGCAAGTCAAACTTGGCAAAGCTAGATTCTATTCTCCATCAAGGACTAAGACTTTGCCTCGGTGCGTTCAGAACATCACCTAAAGAAAGCTTATATGTCGAAGCGGATGAATTTCCTTTGGAACTACGAAGGATTAAACTTTCGCTGCAATATATCACAAAACTAAGTTCCAACCGCTCAAATCCTGCATATAACTGTGTTTTCAACCCTCCGTACGCAGATTTCTATTTAAAGAAACCCTCGATTGTTCCACCTCTTGAAATCCGTATGAAACCACACATTGTAGCAGCTGGTATTAAAGTTAGTCAAATTTTATCAAACGAGCTCTTGCCAACTCCACCATGGCAGTTATCCAAACCAGAAGTAGATATTTCACTGACGAAATATAAAAAGGCAGACAAGAGCCAGCTCGTGTATACACAAGAATTTGGTCTACTGAGAGAAAAATACAGATCACATCAGGTTATTTATACCGATGGTTCTAAAGATGGTGAGAGAGTAGCATGTGCTACTATCTTTAGTTCCAAAACTAAAACCTGTCGGTTACCAGGTAAAATTTTCATATTCGCTGCAGAAGCAAAAGCTCTACTATCAGCTTTAGAAGGTATTCGATCCACTAGAAGGAAAAAATATGTCATATTCTCGGATTCACTATCCTGAATTAAAGCGATTAAAAGTGGAAATTCAACTCATCCCACCATCTTGAAAATTCTACAATTATATGACACTAGATTTGATCAACGATCAACAGATAGATATTGTGTTTTGTTGGGTGCCTAGTCACGTTGACATCAAAGGCAATACTGAAGCTGATAGATTGGCTAAGGCAGCTCTAGATGAAGAAGTTGATCCTGTTTGAATCCCATACAGAGATTTCAGACCATCTATCTGCGCTTATGTAAGAAAGCTGTTTCAATCTTTATGAGATACTATGGATAATAACAACCTTCACGAGTTCAAAAAAACTGTTGGTTATACGCATCTGAACAGTCAGAAACGTTTCGATCAGGCCATGATTAGACGATGTAGGATCGGTCATACACGATTAAACCACGAATATTTACTAAAACAGGAGCCGGTCCCAAGGTGTATTCCATGTCATGAAGATCTCACGGTGAAACATATTCTCATAGACTGCATAGATTTTAAGATTGTAGGAGATACTTTTTATCGAGCAACTACGCTGGAAGATCTTTTTAGCCGAGTAAAAGAGGATTGTTTTTTAGATTATTTGAGAGAGATTGGTTTGTTGTAATGTTTGGATCTGTTTTAACGCATTAGTTTACTGGGTTGTTGAATTGAATACTTAGAGTTTTGTTTGATCGTCGCTATATAGCTGAAATATTGCTGAATGTGACGTTAAACCTTAATTCTCTCTCTCGCTATCCAGTTCATGAATTCGAATAATAGAAAAGGATATAGCCTACAGACGACAGACAACTAACACGGGGAGTATGGAGTATTCTGATCGAGGTCAAGAGGGTTGCCACACAATTCGGCTTTCCCTACACGTCAGGGTTGTAATCCCTCCGAATTGAAACCTCTCCGACGAAGAATCTTGTATTTTGTATCAGTGATGTTAATTCGGGCATCATTGAAAACCTCCTGACCACTCTTGACCACTTTTCTCTGGACCACCACTCTCTTGCAGGAAACTAACCCGCGTTTCTATATATTGACTATACCTGCTCGGAACGGTCACATGGTTATCACATTCTATAAGATGACTTGATAGAAGCATTTCTCTTGGATATTTGTATCTAATACCGCTAAAGCCGGTGCTAGGATCCGTGACGGCATGTTATTCAGGATATCCACATTAACAGCTAAAATAAAAGCGTGGGCAAGGTACAAATAACAGGGATTTTTTTGTAATTGCGATGTTTCTAGATATGCTCCGATAACTCCGGTATCTTTTAATCACCACTTTAAATGTTGCTCTTAATTAGGTGCAGACGGAAGTTTGAGGATAATGATTTTCTTTATAAACGATGACCAGCTACTCAATGCTCAATCTGGCGTTTGTATATTCCTGATAACATCCAACACCATTTACTGCACTTTCGCGGAAATCAATACACACACACATGACGCGTGATGCATTCGTCTGGTTTAGTTTTCATACCCATGCAATTGCCACTCATAAACTTGATGGTTATCTGATCGTTCCTCGATGGTATCGGTTAAGCGAGTTTTCGCACGTATTTCTTGAAATAACAAACTATTAGCGTTTATTTGTGTTATTCCATGAATTATAAACTATATCGCACGACCAGAGTTTGCCAGGAGCCCCAAGTACTCATCGAAAATAATAATCGTTCCATTCATAGAAGTCTGCAACCAGCCAGCTGATGTTCGGAATGTAAGCTGTTTACAAGAACTGTACTCGTGAAATGTATATATCAAAGAGAAAGTCAGTCTGATAAGCAACATAGTTGTATACAAGTTTTGCGGGGAATGAACTAAAAATAATTTCACATATAAATGGAAACAGTACCGACACACTCTGTAAATCAACGAATCAGCTGATTCAGTAAGATTTCATTCCATTCATTCATGATATTTTGACATTCAGTCACCATTTGAACAAGAAAATCATATCCCAGAACAGTACGTTCGCCTTATGCATGGATAAGTTTTCCTAAAATCGAGTAAATGCATCTGACGCACACAAAACGCAGTTTTCATCTGATGGGTTCGATGGGTTATTATATCATCACAAATCTGATATTCGTGTATCTATTTGAATTAGACCGTATGCTCATGTCACTCAAAGTCTCCACATGAACAAGTACATTAAAAGCTTAGCTTATGACCACCATGATATTCGGAAATCGATCACTACGCCGTTAATGTTTCCCTCAACACTTGCCCTGGATATAGGCGTCGCATTACAAGCGTCTGGTCCGTCATTCTTAATTCAGCGACGTCGTCCATTAGAGAATATCCGCGTCCATAATCCAAAGACCTATTCCATATAAGAGTATTAGCACCAAATTCAAAAAGACACTCATAGTATACATAAACATAGGCTTGTTTCATGCAAGAATACTCAATATTGAATTGTCGTCCTCAACAGAATTTCCACGTCAGTTTATCGAAAGAAGATAGCATCAATTCCAAACATTGACCTGAAAATTTAGAATAACCAAGTTTGCCCCTTGCAACAGAGAAACGACCAACAGTTTTCAATGATGGTAGCGAGATATTATAATGTTCTGTTGGAAACTTCCTTATCATTGACAGATACTCTTTAATACAAATGAATTTCCGAGTCGTTTTCTAGAGGTACATGTAATGTATATCAGCCGTATACGCCGTTACATTTCCGCATCACGAATACACATTGTCGTAAATTTGCTTAACCCTATAATTAGTTTTCATCGTTCAACAGTCATTACATTTAAGGCTTGACATGACAGATATCGGTGGATTCATCCTCCTCTCCCAAGTAAACTTTTCTCTCGTTTTCCGTAACGCGGAAACATTTAAAGCTGAAACTTTGGCACTTTGTAGCTTATTAAACTGGGATCAATTTCAGCCTATTTGCGCATCCAGATGAGTAGAGGTTCATCGGTAAATTCAAATTAGCGCCTATGTCGGGGTACAAGAAAAATTATATTTTACATTTTGTCTTCAACAGTTTGGCTTTTCTGCAGATAATTTTTTTTATTTTTTAATACTTTGACAT
Organism: Hanleya hanleyi; assembly: GCA_036873755.1. NCBI lineage: Eukaryota > Metazoa > Mollusca > Polyplacophora > Lepidopleurida > Hanleyidae > Hanleya > Hanleya hanleyi. Next base: position 96,446 of record JAVTVY010032377.1, read on the forward strand.
GCAGTTTTTCGGAAGACAATTGCTTACATAAAAAAAACGAAATATCGAAACAAGTATGCCTTAAAATGATGGCATTAAGTCCACCTGGGATTTATATTACATTTTCTGTTAGAGCCTGACCCAGTGGTTTCAAAGATAACAAAAATATTTGCAGGGGGATGTCCCAAGTAGCCCAGGCTAGATAGACCTTCAATATTTAGCCGACGTCCACATCTTTGCAATTTTCAAATTTCCGCGTCACTTATCGAAAAACTTTTAACGACAGACAGTTTTAAACAGGACTGGACTGAACCTTTTTTGCTTGCAAAAGAGGGGCGGATAACAATTTTCACTGATGGCAGCAAAACATCATGATTGTGATGATCTATTCGTAAAACCATTACCACTGACAACTATTCTTTAATAAAATGAATCCCCTTGTCGTTTTCTATGGTATAATGTTTCTCAGTCACTCTTTGATTGTGAACTATGGAGAGTTCAAACAGCAGATTAGCCCTGGGTTAAACGGAACTAAGCACAATTTATAAAACGTAGCACCAGAGACCATGTATCCTTCGGTCGTATCGTGCCGTCAGTATGCGATATTACAGAATTTGATAAACTTAGAATGCAGACGTTTGGTGGAATAGCCTCGTTGTCGAAGTTTCTGCAATAAGGTTCTGTGGAGTATATTGTCGTCAATAGGCGTTATCTGTATACACCATAGTTCCCTTCGGGAATACTACCACCTAGAAAGGTGTAGTTAACAATGTGATTCGTCTCTCTTGTGGTATAGTGGGTTTAACAGTCAGTCTTTTTTTTCATTTTTATAAAGGTATAGGTCAAAATATGGTGTTCTATGTGGACTATTTTTGCTTTTCTTGAGGTTCAGTGAACTGGGTTATATTTCTATCGCAGCTTTGTATATATAAGGATTACCCAAAGCGAGGAGATCGTCTGTGTAGCATTTGGTGAATAAGACTGGAACGGGATTTGAAATGGATATCGTTTGATAATTTCGGAGAAAAGCCGAATTATATATGAGAACCGATCTATGGGTCCGCCAAATGTGGTGCTCTGTGGAGACTAAGAATGTCTCGTTGCTAAAAGTGTCCGGTTCCTATCTTTTAATCCAGCCAGGACATTGTCCTCCACCTTTGCAACTAAGGACGGACACGTATCCCAAAGAAAAGTATAGGAAAAGTGGCAATAATCTACAGAAAATTCTCAGCCATCACATCGATCTGACGGATTGATTGATCCCAATAGATAAGAGTTTATGTTTACTATCCTCTATCTTAACCCATAATCTAGTAGCAAGAGTTCCCCTTCGGATTTCATCGCCAGGCATAGATTGAGAGGTAGTGATGCCTACCTCAGGAACGAACTTTGATTCTACGTAGTTACAATATTTTGAAACAATGCATGGTATGAAAGAAACGCTTTCGGTTTGCGTGTTGTGCTTGGGTAAACTATGTATTATACTGTTCTAAGCCATCTCGTTTATCTTCCATTGTCTACTTTATTTCAGAAATACAATTTCGGCCAAAATGATCCTATCCAAAACAGCTGATCTCATGTTTAGGAAATGAGACAGATTGATTATTCAGCTGACAAAGGCAGATCGCACCGCTTGCCAGGTGAACGGATTATATAGGAATGACGTTAGGGAAGAAGGATTGGTATTTTTCCAGATCGGGAGCAAATTATTGAGAAAGCAAACAGCTTGGACTTCTGGGGTTCTGTGACATATCGGACAATGGGATCGATACGTTTATTGTCGTAGGGTTCCGCACAATACTGGTAAGGAAGAGAAAATGATTTGTATCCACGGTAGAAATATTGAAGTTCCCATCGATAGCTTGTTATACTATTTGGAGGGGGACGTCTAATATTTGTTATTTGACAAATTAAAGGACCACGTATGTGGGAAAATGACCCCAGAACAGGTGCGGTAGAACTGCCAAAAATAAAATATTACATATACAAGAAATTTTTCAGTTGGCATGAAGTACAATACTGTATTGTATACTCAGAAATGTCTCAAGGCACGGAGTATCATAATTCTCGAATAACAGGGTCGTGAAGTAGTGCATTCGTGCAAAGTCGCCTATTTTAAGGCGAAAACACCTCATATTGCTTTCTGTAAATATATGAAGATAAACGATAACCAGAACCAGCTTGATACAGCATAATTGCTGTTCCAATATGTAGTGGTAAACCAAATCTTGTTCTGGTTATCGTTTATCTTCGTTATCTTGTTTACAGAGAAAACTAGGAATTGTTTTCACCTCAGAATCATCTACCTGGTAATTGCAAAAATGCACTACTTTACGGCCCTGTTACTCAGTGATTTGAAATTTTCTGGATTTACAATATAATATTGTACTTCATGCCAATTGAACAATTTCTTGTAGTGGAAGTATTTTATTTTGGTACTTCTGCATTGCGCCTGACCTGGGGTGATTTACCCATCTAAAGATACACGGTCCTTTGTCATACAGTATATTTTCTGTACTTATTTCTTCCAACAAACTGAAACTCTCTGCACTCACTGACCTTTCTCTTGAAGACAGCCTTGCCTTATAGAGAATTGGATATTCGTCCATAATAAATCTCACTTTATTAATTATTTCAATAATGCATTTCATATTAAATATGATCATGCCCACTGATCGTTGGCACCGAAATGCTCGAATTTCAATACAGGGGTTGTTTCCGAGTTGATATATGATTACAGAAATACCATCTCGTCTCGGGGCCATTGAAATCTCGTGTATTTCCGTCACGAATTCGAAACGGAATATTCAGTCAATCTGTTGGACAGTTACGCTGAACGTGCACGATACATGCCCACTTTAAGCGTCAACATCAAACAAATATCGGTGAACGTCTGTCATCACAACATGTCTGACTGACGTGAGCATCGAACGAACTGTATTAGACTGATATCTAGACGGGGTTAGAGGCCTTGCCGCCTCCGCCGCCTAGAAAAATGCCCCCTATCCCTTTATGCTTCAACCCATACCACTAACCCTAAGCCTACCCATAAAATAATCGTATACCTCTAACAGTGAGCCTAACCCTAACTCTATACCCGATAACACCAATCCGTATATACTTCTATGCTTTAACCCAGACAAAGGTGACACATCACCTAATCTTCTGCTAGGCTCAGCTGTCCCCAACCTTTAACACATTAACATTAAAATGGAACAGGAGAAAGGGGGACAGACGAGCCTAACACCGGGAGTTCGTGGCGACGAGTGGCGAGAAAGAAATTGTGTATTTCGTATTTATTTGTCAGGAACAGACGAGTTCATATAGCGACAGGGTTAGATTTATTGTTACTAACGTTGGTTGTTTTCATGCAAAAGTTCAAGATTTCCAACCTAGGGCACCGACAATTGCTGATCGTGAACAGGGGTCTTGAGAAGAAAAATATTTAACCTAGGCTGAGGGAATTTCAGAACCGTTAATAAATAATACATTAAAATTTCGTTTCCCATTGATTAAGAGAATATTTAAAGTCCGAACGATATACATTCCTTTAACTACTTTGATGGCGAGAAAATTAATGCATCGCGTTACAGGGATTGAACGACTCATAGAGATATTTTTCTGGATCAAGGAAAGCGGTTTGTTGCGCCGATCAGGTTTACGTTTTGGGAGGCAATCTCCGGTATAGAAACTCGAGGAAAGATTATTTGCAAACCCCAGTAGAGACATCGACAGTTTTGGGCAATTCTCAAATGGTGAATTATTTCTGATCTCTCTCAGTGATTGGAAGCAAGTATCTCGATACTCTACTAATACTCCTTGATTTCTGCATTGGCATACGTGAAAGTAGTCGACTTCGGCCACTCCGATAATGGTGTATAGATTTTGTCTTCCCTGCTAATCTCTGGAATTATATGTATGAAAATGATCACAAGACGGCCAGACCATCAGAAGTTCTACAGATAATCTCCATAAACAGTACCCTTTTCCTTTCGACGTGCGGCTTAAATTCTGATCGCTCTTTGCGAATCATCGAATAAGTTTGTTCGAGACCCGTTAATCAGTCCTGAACGACAGGACTTGTCCAATCCCACGCCAGTATTTTCGTATTCTGCATGCCATGTTTATGCCGACGATGAAGATTATACTCGTTGAATCCTACATTCATTAAGCAGGGACTGTCCTTTCCATCTTTCCGAACCAATTACTCATTCTTATTAAACTATCAGAACCAATATACATAAATGTATTAAGTTGGATACTGACACCTCAGGCACTGATTCTAATACATTTCGCAGTTCAATTTTGCATGAATATCTAATATGTGGTGTACTGAAAGTACCGATACTTAAACAGCTATGCAAAATTTTATTTGAATATGGTTAAATTTGTTGCCATGACAACCATCTTGATTTACCAGAAATAACATTGGAATAGTTTTCGTAAACGTAAACAACTCGTGCATGTGTGATCCAATATTTTAGAATAATGTTTGTATGCCAAATTTAAAATGAACCGTCGGTCCAGCGGAGCCTGGGCATAGGGTATCGAGATTTTCTTTCGCACGTATTCTAGACCCTAAAAGCTTTTTTGAATACCGAGACAATATCTCCAGTTTCAGATTACGTGGGCAGAAGAACGGGCGACAGTTCGAAAGATTTACTACTTATATGAGCTAGTTTCGTACAAATATGGTGTGCCACAGATTAGACAGATAATCGTATCAGTGCGTTGACAATGCTACTTTTGAAAGCTATTGCTTGCTTCTTGTGTAGTGATGAATTCGGGGAATCGATTGCCAAAACGCTGGTCAGAACACCCGTGTTTGCCAACCTGACAGAAATATAATTTACTCTCTAGAATTTAACCGAACAAGCAACCAGAGGATGCTAGATCCCCCGCCGAACTGGCAGCAATATTGTTTAGCATTGTTGGTCTCAGGGGATATACATGAGGGAGGCAACTGCTGCTTCATAGGCGTTGGATGTGGAAGGGTCTTTCTGCCTTCCCAAGTTTTAAGATCAACTCAGAACGATTGACTGAAAATTGATTGCTTCTGTAATATGGTTTCCATGCAGTGAAGCATGGAAATTATGTAACCGAGAAGACAACCGCAAGTGACATCTTAAGGCATTATCTGCAAACCCAATTTGACGAGAAGCTGAAGGCATCCTCAACCAAATCCCGGAAACCAAATTTTAAATTTGCCACCAGGTGTCGCCACCTGTAGGTGCAAGTGGGCGAAATGCAATCCCAAGCATCATCTCATGGCATGGTACATGTATTAGCCTATAGTATCTTCTACGAAGGGCCAATGATCGGCTGATGCAGCAACAACAACATTTTCCCAGTTAGACGGCAGATTTTGAAATCAAAAACGAGGCCGCGCTATGACATCAGTCAACTGAGACAGTTACGTGGTTGTGTATGAAGATTGGGGTGGGTCTTATAAATAGTGATCCAATGAAAATGCTCGTATTAGTTTAAAATGGCGGGGTCGAATGACCAATCACTGAAGGGGAGACAGCTGGAACAGTACGTTGACACTGTCTGTTAATACAGGGGCGTCGGAAGCAAATTCAAAGTGGTACGGCCACTATCATAGCACTTTGGGCGAGGGTCCAGGGGCCGCCCAGGCCCCAGAAGCTCCTGGGGTCTAGATCGCCGAAGAAGCGTTCTGAGCGATTTCTGGCGAATCAAAATCACTCTGCCTTGAAGTGTATTTTTAGTTCTTTCCTAACCCTTTTACCATGAAAACGCAATCGATGGTGGTTTTCTGCGATGCTGAATTACAAAAAAGGTGTATAGTATAGTACTGTAACCTAGACACATTGTGTAGAAGTAACCGAGATAATCCTTATGGGCAATGGGGTGTTGATAAATTCATTGCAGAAGTAACGCCATCTACATTCATAATTTAGCTAGCTATACTTCTGCAATAATAAAGCTGCCGCTCGTAGTTTTTATAATGGGCCATGACTGCTAACAGTAAATTACATCATGGACAAGGGACTGCAAAAAAAAACGTGAAAAAACCCTCTACCCCGTCCGTCATTACAATTACTTGCGGGGAATTATTTGGAGAACGAATTATAAGGAGGTTGATAATGTATTCAATTTGAACCAAGATGTCAGGAACACCAAGCAGTCAAGTGACAAATATACAGATTATCAAACATTTGGCAATTAGAAATGACCCCTAATGTTTCCATCCAATCAGAGAAACCGGTAATCATTCTACAAATCTCTTGATGAATCGATAATGTATACCAAATTTTACATTGAGCATTTGAACAGTGTAAGAGATAGAGATCATTAATGATTTTGCATAAATTAAAGATGGTTGCCCATCCTTCCCGTCACTCAGAGGAACTAATGTGGTTATTCATTAATGCAAGCCTCTTCATACATCGATGCTGTAAATCAAGTTTCGTATAGAACATTTAAATGGTATCAGAGATAATCATCATTAAAGATTTTGAATAAATTAAAGATGACCGCCAAGATTTCCGCCCAATCAGACAAACCAGATCTGTCATTCATCGTAAGTCTCTTGATGCATCAATGATGTATACCAAATTTTACACTGAGCACTCCAACGGAATCAGAGATAGAGATCATTAATGATTTTGCATAAATTAAAAATGGCCACCACGGTTTTCGATCAATCAGGTCCCGATTCAAAGTATCTGGATGTATCGATGATGTATACCAACCTTCATATAAAACAATTGAATGGTAACCGAGACATGTATCATTATCGATTTCGCATAAATTAAAGATGGCCTCAATGGTTCCCAGCTAATCAGAAAAGCCTGTTTGGTAATTCGTTGAAAGTTGCTTGATGTATCGATGATGTATATCAAATTTCGTATCGAACAGTTGAATGGTTTCCGAGATATGGATCATTATCCATTTTACATGAAATTAAAGATGGCTGCTAAGGTTTCCACCCAATCAGGTCCCAATTTTATAGGCTTCTGGTACTTAACTAGGTAAATAAGCATACCAAATTTGGAATTCATCAGCGAAACAGTTTTCCGGCTATCTCGCTCACGAACGGACGTACGGACAGACGGACGTACAAGACGATGACAATACTCCATGGCCAAAATTGACCGAGGGGTAAAAACATGGGGCTGTGCCTGATAAATTGAAGCCTTTTGGGGTTGCAATTCATTCATAGAAAGCTCCCTGTACATGAACAACTGCACAGACAACATGCTTGCCATCATCTGTCAGTCTGAAGACCAGCAAGGTTGAATTCAGTTTAATTCAGGAAATTGATCATATGCACAGTGTGCACCCAAACATTAGGAACTCAGTTGTAATTAATATAGTAATATACATGTGTGGAACACAAATGATTCGTGCAGAAGCTTTAGGGTAAATCATATGATATGGAATACAATTATTTGTTAGCAAAATTGAAGGAAATGTTGTCCTTCGTTTAAGATGACACGAAATTCAAAAACCAGGGATTCAGTACTGCGGGGAATCCCCGCCAGTTATTTCATATTATACTTCTGAAATAAAATATGGTTCATACAAAAGCTTTCGCGTAAATCATATGATGTGGAATAGAATGATTTCATATAGCAAAATTGAAGGCGCATTTTAACTGGAACGGACAAGAAGAAGAGAAACTCAGTGGCGCCACCTTCAGTCAGGCAGATGTTGCTGAAATGCAATACGGTCTGGCGTCTTGTTGCAAGGAATGCGTATTCCGAATTTCGGAAGAATCCAGCAAAGCGTTAGGAAGTTATCGCTTCGAACAGACATGCACGGACGTACACGGAAAAAAAATCCATTTTGATCCAGTGGCGCCACCTTCAGGCAGATGTAGCTGAAATGCAATACGGACTGGCGTCTTGTCGCAAGGAATGCGAATGCCGAATTTCGGAAGAATCCAACAAAGCGTCAGGAAGTTATCGCTTCGAACAGACATGCACGGACGTATACGGACATCCACGGACGCAAAGAAGCAAGAACTAATGGCGCCACCTTCAGGCAGATGTTGCTGAAATGCAATACGGACAGGCGTCTTGTCGCAAGGAATGCGTATGCCAAATTTCGGAAGAATCCAACAAAGCGTTAGGAAGTTATCGCTTCGAACAGACATGCACGGACGTACACGGACATCCACGGACGCAAAGAAGGAAGAACTAGTGGCGCCACCTTCAGGCAGATGTTGCTGAAATGCAATACAGACTGGCGTCTTGCCGCAAGGAATGCGTATGCCGAATTTCGGAAGAATCCAACAAAGCGTTAGGACGTTATCGCTTCGAACATACATGCACGGACATCCACGGACACAAAGAAGCAAGAACCAGTGGCGCCACCTTCAGGCAGATGTTGCTGAAATGCAATACGGACTGGCGTCTTGTCGCAAGGAATGTGTATTCCGAATTTCGGAAGAATCCAACTAAGCGTTAGGAAGTTATCGTTTTTAACAGACATGCACGGACATACACGGACATACACGGACATCCACGGACACAAAGAAGCAAGAACCATTTTAAAGTCCCCGGCCGCGTTGCGGCGGGGGACAAAAAGCTGGTCTGAATTGTACTGCATACCTTCGTGTTCGTTATCAGAGTGGCTAATGTGTAGATAACTATCGGAATGACTCAAGAGGTTTAACTATTAACCTAATTGATAATCCAAAATTCCACCAATCTAATTTAAATCTAGCACTACCAAAACCGATCCCCATTTTGCTTGTCGTTCAGCTGGCAACAACGCCCCCGTTTCCGTGTCCTGAGTGCTGACCATTCACATAGCTTCATGGCGATTTTGGAATATATGGTTGAAATGTCAATCTTACGTCTACTGCGAGAACAGAGAAATGTCTCCTGGAATTTATCGATGTGTCTGAATTCTGTTGCTCTCTAAAAACAACTATGTACCAAAAGTACACTTTAACAAAATTGAACATCTACAATCACTGTGTAACTGTGATACAAAATTTGTGTAGAAAAAGTACACAAATTGTGTACTTCTGATACACATTTTTTGTAGATGTGCAATTCTGTACACAACTGTTTTTTCAGAGTATTGTTAACTGTTAATTGAATATCATCATATTCAGAGAATAAGATATTGATGTGATGAACAAGATTTAAATATACGGGGACGTGATATTGACACATACCATACACTTGTCTCCCTGTCTTGTCTGCGAGGCTCTTCAGAAATACCATAGACCTGGTATTCTTAGATTGAAATTCAAAATACATAAAAGACGAGACCTGTATGCGTGTAATGGAGGAAAAAACTGTTTTTGAATATTTACTTGGACATAGTACAATCTAATTATCTATTTTCTTAAGATACAATCTAATTATCTATTTTCTTAAGATACAATGTCAACAGAAAGGACCCTTTCCTAAACAAATTACGAGTTTTGGATCGACGAAGCTGCTGACTTAACTGTGGATAGTTTGAGACATAATCAAGGCGGATAAATCACAAACAATTAAGGCCTCTCGAGCAAGAAGAAAAATGACGTCAGAGAATGAAAACTTGGCATTGTCCAGAATGGTAGCAAATTGCTCAAAATAGTAAACCTACGAGGATTTCTGACATATCACATATCAATACATTCTCGTCCGTTTTATCAAACAAGCGAAAACGAGTGGGCTTGAGTCTCTGGAAGGCTTACCCTATCATACCTTCAAGGGATAGTAACAATATTTCAATATTTACTGTTGGACAATTTTTATATTTTTATCCATGATAGCTAAGGGATACCCCTGGAAAATGTGCATCAAATAACCTCATTAATCTTGAACACTCCAATTCCATTCCGAAAATCTTCAGGTTGTACCCTCACTTTTGAAACCAATTATCGATTTACGCGTGACTTTTCCCCGATGTCATCAGCTCTCGTGTATTACAATAGCGACTTCCACTAACCCCGGTATTAGTCTCCATGTCACTTGTGTAGGCAACGCAAATGGAAGCGAAGTGGCAAAGTCGTCTGGCTGAAGTGAGCTCCACAAGTCCATGAGTGGTTTGTTGGCATATTCGTGTATGGCACTCGTGTAGTTTACCAGGTCTACTTCTCCGCGATTTTGCTGAAAGTTGATCATATATTGCAGCCATGAATAACAGACAGTTAAACGCAACATATAAAGGTTATGGAAAAAAAAGCCGGAGTACTGACAAAAAGTTATATGACCTCAGAGGTCAATATTGTGACTCCATATCTAAAAACATCACAAAAAAACACAAATGATCTTTGTCATCATTTGTATCTGAACCACGCTATTTATCTGACTGTTCACGTGAACATTTTGAAGGAAATGATCACGCTGCCCCTTTCCACCGGCCTGAGCCGTATGTGATATAAATATCCAAAAGCAATGACGTTACAGCCCTATCAAGTCATCTGATGAAAAGAGATGACTAGTGTGACCGTTAGTGCCAAATCACTGTTATTAGATGATCACTAGGTGAAACTATGCTTAGATTATCGGAGATTTAATTGTCTTACAACGGTGATACTTTTAATAGCAAGCGGTCCTTTTCAGCTTTCATCGCCAGACATAGATTGAGAGATAGCGGACATGCACTCCTATAACAGGAACGAACTTTGCTTCTACGCAGGTACTATATCTTGTTAACAAATATGGAAAGTTACAATACATGCTGTGAAAAAAACGCTTTCGGTTTGCGTGTTGTGCTTGGGTAAACTGCTTATTAATACGGTTCTAAGCCGTCCCGTTTATCTTACATTATCTACTTCATTTCCCAAATACAATCTTAGCCTAAATGATTCTATCTAAAAAAGCTGGTCCCAATGCAAATGAAGACAGGATGATTTTCCGGTTGACAAAGGCAGATCGCACCCCAAGCAAAGTGAACGAATTATATAGGAATAACGTTAGGGATACAGAATTGCTATTTTCCAGATAGGGAGCAAATTACTGAGAAAGCAAACAATTTAGACCTCTGGGATTCTGTGACATATCGAACAATGAGGTCGATACGTTTATTGTCGAATAGGGTTCCGCAAAATGCTGGTAAGGAACGGAAAAGATTTGTATCCACGATAGAGATATTGGAGTTTCCATTGATAAGCTTGTGATAATATTTGGTGTGGGACGTCTAATATTTGCTGTGTGGGACGTCTAATATTTGCTGTTTGGCAAATTAAATTTTGCCATTCAGTATATTCCTTGTACTTCTTTCTTCCAACAAACCGAAACTCTTTGATCTCACTGACCTTTCTCTTGAAGACAGCGGAATAAATTCCCACTTTATTAATCACTTCAATAATGCATTTCATATTAAATGCTTTCATGGTTTCTGTTCGTTAGCACCGAAATGCTCGAATTTCAATATAGTCGTTGTTTCCAAGTTCATATATGATTACAGAAATACCATCTCGTCTTGGGTCATTGAAAACTCGTGCATTCCAGCTACGAATTCGAAACGGAATATTCAGTCAATCTGCTGGACAGTTAGATACCGTGTACGATACATGCTCACTTTAAGCGTCAACATCAAACAAATAAAGATAAACGCCTGTCGTCACAACGTGAGCATCGAACGAACGGCGGTAGACGGATCTCTATAGACGGTGTTAGAGCTTCCAAGTTGCCACATGAACAGGTACAATAAAAGCGTACCTGAGATACAACACATATCACGAATCGTTAGATTCTTGGTATGTGCTTTAGAATAGGTTAACCAGAAGACTATTCTGTGAAGTCATGTGACGCAGTCAGTATGTCGGCACCTCTTCCCACTTTCCTTATATGTGTTGTAATTAGAGGATTTGCCGCCCCCTTGAAGAATGGTCTCGAACCCATACCACTTCAACCCGTGTCACTAACCCTAATCCTATACCCCCAAAAACGTATATGCTTCTATGTTACAACCCATACTAAGCCTGACAGTAACGCTAACATTATACCCTAAAATCAAAAACCGTATGCGTATATGCTTCTATGTTTCAACCCATACCACTAACCTAACATAAACCTTAACGCTATCAAACCTAACCGCATATGCTTCTATGCTTCAACCCAGATAAGGGGGATACATTCTCCAAACTGGCTTCCCCAGTCTTTAACATGGGAAGGGGATAGTTATCCTATTACACCGGGTGCTCGGGTCGACGATTGGTGAGAAAGGCATTGCGTGGCGCCTCGATCTATTTGCCAGGAACGGACGAGTTCATAGCGACAAGGTTAGATATATTGTTACTAACGTTGGTTGTTTTCATGCATAAGTTCAAGATTCTCAGCTTCGGACACCGGTAAATACTGATCATGAACAGGGGTCTCGAAAACCTCAGTGTTTAACCTTGGTTAAGGGGAATTTCAAAATGAACGGTATACAGTCCGATATACAGTGCCTTAACTACTTTAAAGGCGAGAATATAAATGAATACGGTTACAGGGATTGAACGGCTCATACAGATATTTTTCTGGAGAAAGGAAAGCGGGTTGCTGCACCGATCAGGTTTACATGTTGTTGAGCAATCTCCGATATAGAAACTCGAAGAAAGGTTCTTTACAACCCCCAGTAACAGTTTTGGCCAATTTTCAATTATTTCTGACCTCTCTCCTCACTAGGTGATTGGAAGCAAGTATTCCGATACCCTTGTAATAATCCTTGATTTCTGCATCGGCATAGTGAAAGTAGTCGATTTCGGCCACTCCGATAATGGTGTATAGATTTTGTCTTGGCCGCTAATCTCTGGAATTCTATGTATGAAAATGATCACAAGACGGTCAAACCTTCAGAGGATCTACAGACAATCACTATAAACAGTGCCGTTTCCTTTCGACATGCTGTTTAAATTCTGATCGCTCTCTGCGAATCATCGAGTAATTTTGTTTGAGACCCGTTAATCAGTCCTGGACGACAGGACTGGTTAAAATCATATGATCGTATTTTTTGTATTCTGTATGCTATCTTTATGGCGACCATGGTGACTATACACGTTGAATCCCACATTCATGAAGCGGAGACTGTCCTTTTCATTTTTCCGAATCAAGTACTCATTCTTATTATAATACAAGCGTCTAGTCCGTTATTCCGTATTCAGCCGTCGTCTATTAAAGAATTTCCGCGTCCATAATCCAAATACCTAATCCATATAAATGAATTAGCACCAAATTAAAACAATAAATAATAGTATACATAAAACTAGGCTAGTTTCCTCCAAGAGGGGGATTATAAAACTATCATAAACAAAACCCGTAAATGTATTAAAGACAATTGCGCCTAAATAATCTAATATTTGGTGTACTGAAAATATATACTTAAACAACCATGCAACATTTTATTTGAATATGGCTAAATTTGTTGTTATGACAACCATCTAAATTGTGCAGAAAACAGAGGGGAAAACGTAAACAAAGTATGTATGGCAGATTTTAAAACGAACTGTCGGTCCAGCATAAGTTATCAATTCAGTACGTTGTTTGGAAGATTTTCTCTCACACGTATTCTAGACCTTGAAAACTTCTTTAAATATCGGCGCGGCTATATTTTGGGAAACGACTGCCTATGTGGGAAATGACGCCTGTCTATGGTGTATATCGCTATAGTATATAGTGTCGGATTTTGTTAATTATAATACGTTGGACGAGGATCACGGGCTAGTTTACTATCTAACTGCGCAAGTTTCGCACAATAACGGGCGCCAGAGATTTAACAAATAATAGCCTCATTGCGTTGACAACGCTACTTTTGAAAGCTATTCATCTCTTCGTGTGCAGTGATGAATTCGGGGAATCGGGGACAAAAACCTCATAGAAGTAAATTTACCCACTAGAAGCTATCTGAAAAAAAACTGGCGTCAATTGTACTGCATAGCTTCGCGCCCGTTATCGGGGTGACTATTGTGTATACAACAGCAATAATCGAAATGAGCCAAGGAGCTTTAGTTATAATGACATGCCAAAATTCAACCAATCTTATTAAAACCAGATCTACAAAAACCGCACCTATCTTGCTTGTCGTTCATCAAGATCTGGCATCAACACCCCGTTTCCGTTCTGAGTGCTGACCAAGATCACGTTGACTGCGTGGGGGAGACAGGTTATCCTCGAGATATTATGATCAGAGAAATGTCTCCTGAAATTGGTCGATATATCTAAATTATAGTAATGTTAATAGAATATCATCATATTCAGAGAATAAAATACTGATGTGATGAACAAAACTGAAATATACGAGAACATGATTTTCACATATAACGTACACTAGTCGCCCCATCGCTTCAAAGTTAGACGGGCAAGAAGCGTGACCTTTATCTTCCGGTAGGTAGGTGTTTGACCCCAGATCTTAGCAACGCGTAAGATGGGGGATCGTTTTTTGTTCTAGACCTCGTATTAATCAGATTGAAATTCAACAAACATGAAAGACGAGACCTGTTTTCGTGTAATGGAGGAAACACTTACTGTATTTGGATATTTACTTGGACATAGTACACTCTGATTATCTACTTTCTCAAGATACATTTTCAACAGAAATGCCCGAAACAGATGACGAGCTTTGGTACGACGATAATGTTGACTTGGCTGAGAGATGACTTGAGAGATCATTTCGGCTGACGAAGTCTGATTACTCAAAAATAAGTCCTCTCGAGCAAGAGTGGAAATGACATCAGAGAATGAAAACTTGTCATTGTACAGAATGATAGCAAATTGCTCAAAATAGTAAACATACGAGAATTTGTAACATATCACATATCAATACATTCTCGCCCGTTTTATCCAACAAGAGAAAACGAGTGGGCTTGAGTGCCTGATATTCTTAACCGATCATACCTTCAAGGATAGTAACAATATTTGCTGTTGAATAATTTTTTATAATTTTATCCCTTGTGAAATAGTGATTTCTTAGCCACCTTACTTTCACGTAAAGGTAGACTTCTTAGCCACCATGCTTTTCCCAACAATTTTATGTAATCTGTACATGCAAACTAGAAATCGTATTTTAACTGTGTTTAATTTCCAGTGCCGCTTGTTTTGGTTAAAACTATTTACGAGATTCTATTTCATGACCCTTTAGGTCAGTTATTGTGAACATTTGGGAACACAACTATTCGTGAGAAACAGTTATATAAGTTTCAATTTATATGGTTTAAAGATAATGAGACATATAGCTGAGCGGGACGTCTAAACTGCACTGAAGGTTTGACGAGTCAGTTATTATGTACTTGTTTGTTAGGGCAGTATAAAAGGGAATGTCTGACGGTTCCCAAGTTACAGTATAAGATCCACTGTCATATTGTCACCGGTAGAGTTCACAAATGTTGTAAGCTGGAATGAATATGCATTTATAGTAAAAACTATATTCAGCAATGCATGTTGTCATCCGTTTTAAGTCTTCGAGATATCTCGTAAGCCGAGCCTCTGGAATCTATATATCTGGAATGGGTTTTATGGAGACCATCACCCGAGTCAACAGACGACCTTGCGTTACAATATTTTAAGATCGCGCACAAGCGCTTGTCGTCTTGAGGACCGAAAATTCCATACCCTGAATACATACTATCACGATAGCCAAGGGCTACCCCTGGAAAAGGTAAACAAATAACCTCATTAATCTTGAATACTCCAATACCATCCCGAAATCCTCCGCGTTAGAAACCACTTATCGAACTACGAGTGGCTTTCTCCAGATGTTATCAGCACTCCCGTATTACGACAGCGACTTCTACAAGCTCCGTTATTACTCTCCATGTCACTAGACATCGCAAATGGAAGCTAAGTGGCAAAGACGACTTGCTGAAGTGGGCTCCACAAGACCATGAGTGCTTTAGCGGCATATTCGTGTATATGGTATTTGTGTAGTTTACTACGTCTACTTCTCTGCAATTTTGCTGAAAGCTGGTCATGTATTGCAGCCAATGGAGCTATGAATAACTGAGAGTTAAAGGTAAGATTCAAAGGTGGTAGATAAAGATGTAAGCGTTCTGATAAGAAGTGATATGACAGAAGAGACCAATATTCTGACCGCATATCAGAAAACATCATATGAACCAAAACCTTTGTGATGATTTGTATCTCGGCTACGCTTTTATTGTGACTGTTCATGAGCACGTCTTCAATGTAATAATCACGCAGCCCTGTCACTGGCTTGAGTGGTATTAGATACAAATATCCAAGAGCAATATGATTTAATAGCCCTAACAAGTCATGAACTATTTGATCATTAGTGCCATATCACTGTTAATTGATCACTAGATTACATTATGCAGCTGTGTAGCCTATCGGGTATTGAATTGTCTTACAACGGTGGAAAATCAAAACTCGTGCTGTAGTTTATAACCTGTAAGTAGAATAATATCACAAGCATACTGGTGATTTTCCAGTTATGGAAGTATTGAATCGGATACAATATAATGAATCTCTGGAAAAGATATATTTCTCCGCTCCTCTTTCAGAGGTTTGAACAAACAGGTGGATGAATTAAATTTCCCTACCTAATGCCACAGCCTTTGAAGTAGGGAAATAATGCATTCATTCATCCGTGTATAGATAAAGTGTCCGTTTACTGTGATTTAATCAATGCCGGTTTCTAATCTACAAGTGGTCATAGTACTTTTCAGATTTCATCGCCAGACTTGGGCTGAGGAATGCAAAAAGGCAGTTGTATATTGGAAAACACCTTTACTTAATTATTGGCGATCATATATTTTGTCAATAAATGGAGAAGATTGCAAAACTTCCTACGACAGAAAGACGTCCAGTATTTCCGAATACGCTTGGGGAAACAGTTTATACGCCAGCCACTCTACTTTTCCATTACGGTATCCGATGATTCGAAAATGAGATAGTTGAAAGATAGCAGGAAATCTGATCTAATGACAATGGCACTCCCAGCAGAAGTGGAAGGATTTTACCGGAATGACGCCAGGGAATGGAAATATTGGTATTTTCCAAACTCAGAGCAAATTCCTCAAATAGCAAACCGTTTAGACCTGTGGAGCTGTGAAACATATGAGGGACTCAAATCGTTATGTTGATGGCTAAGTGGGGCACCGAACAATTCCAGCCAGGAACTAAATCAAAATTCTTTCCATGATGTAGGATTTTGAAATTTCAGTAGTAAAACTTATGATATTTGGAGAGGTACATGTATGTCTAGTATTCGTTTTTCGTAAAAGTTAATCCTCGTTATTCAGTATATTATTTCTTTCAATAAATGGATTCTGGAGTACCTATATAGCTATACCTATCTGAGTTTTCTCGTGAAAGCATCCCTATCTTGTGAGGAGCACTCCTGGAATTAATCTTTTCCCCTATTTTCTTGACAAGCTGCAGCTATAGCAAGGCGACAGTGCAGGATGCATTATTCCCAACAGATCACAAATGTTGAATGTATTAAACATTGGTTAACGTGCAGTTTAAAACTGAGAATCGTAAATTCATATTTAATGTTTGATAAAGATAATGTTCAAGGCATAATTGGTATATATCCCCTGGACTATGTTGTTGGTAAATTTGAACCCATGAGCTGTACAGAAATACAATTTCGCATAGGTAATTTTCTGGATTTTCCCAAAACTTATTTTATTCAAACAATAATCATGATAATCAAATGAAAAATTATTTCTGATATAAATTATTTCTGATAGATCTGGGTGATTTTGACGAAGTATCACTATACCCTACTACATGTAACAATGCACGGGTTCTGCTCCAGTATACGTAAAAGTAGCGGACTTCGATCACTCCGATAATGGTGTATAGATCTTTCTCTTCCACGATGTATAAAGATGAACAGTCAAACTTTCAGAGGATCCACAGACAATCGCGATAACAGTACTCTCTTATTTCACCATGTGGTCTAATTTCTGATCGCTCTCTACCAACCATGGATTCGTTAACCAATCCTGATAGAGAGCTTTGTCAAAGCCCTTAATCGGAATCTTATGATAGGCCATCCATGCCACAATTCATTGCGTTGAACATTTAGCAATGCACTGAAACTCACAGTCTAGTACTGTATTTGTGGTGGAATTTATGACGCTTTGACTGCACCGCCCCTCAGCTTAAGTATAAATGAGAGTGAAGCAGTTTACTGGGTCCACCAGCAAGGCGCTAACGGATGGCTTTTAGTCATGCACCAAAGACACTGATGGATAGGGATTTCAAATCAATTAAATGTCTAACATGCTTTTGTTATTGCAAACAGATCGTCAAATAAAATTCCGTTCAAGTTTTGTTAATTTGTTGAAACAGTATAGTGAAACTAGATCATTTTTTCAATATATCATTTTTTGCAATATTTGTAATCCGATGTTATATAGTGGCGAGCAGTACTAGTATTTGGCAAGCCACCGAGAAAAAACTCGTTTCATTGCTTGAATTCCAATATATTGAAAATTGATTTTCAATAAATTGATATTACATTTTCAATACATTGATTCGTTGATTTTCAAAGTACTGAAATTATAATTTCATACATTGGTATATGTTCAACGCAACGAATTATGGCAGTGATGGTCTATCATCGAATCCCGTTTAATGCCTAGGATGCAAGTTTGTCTAGGTTAACCCTGCCGTCTAGGCCTTGAATCTAACATTCGCGAGACAGCGGTGGTTCTTTTGCCCTACTAGGCCTGGGGAGCCAAAATGGCCCCAACCAATCTTTCTGCGTTATCTTCGGATCGTTCGGATCAACAAAAAATTGAGAACTGACACTCCCTGACTTTATGGTTTATCATATTGGGGTCATTTTGAGCCTATTTGCACAACCCCCTGCGCAAAGGATCATGAGTAAATTCAAGATGGCGGCCACGTGGGGTACCAGAAAAGTGATGTTTTCGTATTAATTTTTCTTCAAAATTTGTGCTTTTCCGTGATGAGAAGGGAGCAAAACCTATTTTATTTCGCGTTAATATTTACTAATTTGTCATGCAGTTTTTGGAAATGACGGCACTGTGACGCCTTCAAGGCGGCCATCTTGAATTTTTTACATCTGCTGATAGAGCTTGACCCAAGGGTATATAGTGTGGTAAGTTTCAGCCCCCCTAGCTCAAGGGGTAAGAAAAATAATTAGGCGGGGGTCATTTCGGCTCCCCCCAGGCCTGGACATGTCCCATACAACCCAGGTCAGATAGGGTTAAATACTTTCCTGATTAATAACTGCTGCGTATACTAAACTATCATACCGCTGTCTCGTGAATGTATAAATTAAAAATAATCGTTAAAAAATCTATCACGATAAAATGTTCAATGGTTATTGAAGACAACATGGTGTTTCGGATATTCACCCGACAATGCCATCTTTGCGCACATTCACTTCATAGTATACAATTACAGGATTTTATAAAACACCTGTGCATCTTTAGGTACTCGCTGACACTGGTAAAAAATTCCACAATTGGTCATGTTTGATATGTTGTATCTAATCATCTCACGTACAACAGGAGCTGTGTGTTGTTTTTTGTTGTTGTTTTTTTTAAATTTTCATTTCATGCATATTTGTAATTGATGCTAATCGTCGTACGAAAATGGTCTTTCAGCAATTGACGCAGAAGTTCTTTTTTTGGACGACGGGTGAATACTGAATGTCGGATCTGACGCCTATAATCTACTCTTGATTAACATTGTGTTAAATTACAACACATATGAGGGAAGTGGGAAGAGGTGCCGACATACTGACAGAGCCACATGACTTCACAGTGTAGACTTCTTGTTCATCTATTCTAAAGCACATACCAAGAATCTAACGATTCGTGATATGTGTTGTATCTCAGGTACGCGTTTGCTGTACCTGTTCATGTGGCAACTTGGATGACATGACAAAACGGCCCCTAGCACCGCCATAAGCGGTATTAGATAAAAATCTAGAGAACTATGATGGAAATGCTCTGACAACTCGTATGTTGGTAAATGGTGAGCTGTGTCGCTGTGACAACTCGTACACTGGGGATTGGTGAGCTGTATCGCCGTCAGATGAAAATGACGGCATTTAACACATAAGACTAGTCTGTAAGGCCCGATGTCGACCCAGCATCAACTTCCCACAATGCCAACATATATCAAGGACGAAAAGGTCTGCACAGTCAAGCACGTACTGTTACCTTCAAAACGTCACTCGGGAACACCATCGCGGCAAGGTGTTCGATCATGTTTTCGCATTTCTGGACAAATTTAGCACGTAGGTCTAATTCCTTATTAGATATGTTGAATTGATTTTGCTATATGTGCGAAGCTATTTTAGATATGTGAAATAACCGATTGAAAAAGGCTTGCTCTAGGAAGAGACTTGAAAAGAGAATGCAGGCGCTTTCAAACATCGATCAATTCAAAGCCCGTTCCTTTTCGTTCAACAAACGCTATATAGACGATCTTCTAGCTGTGGATAATTGCTATATAAATGACGCAGTGAAGGATATATATCCACCTTCACTGGATTTGAAGGAAACTACAGATAGCCCTACCAGCACATCATATATAGACCTATATCTCTATAAAAAATGAAGCGGGCCTTCTCTCACGTCAATTTTATGACAGAAGAGATGATCACAATTTCGACATCTTAAACTACCCCATTCTGGACAGTAATATTCCAGTGGGACCTGCATATGGCGTATGCATATCTTGCCTAGTAGCATTTGCTAGATCCTGTGTTAAATGTGACGAATTTAATCAACGTCACAAAACATTATTGCAGAAACTTATAAAACAGGGCTATATCACCGAGCGCCTCCACTCGAGGTTTTTCGATGCATATCGCATGCTGATAGCAAAATACGAGCGTAGCATGCAAGATCCTTGGCGTTACGTTTATTAACTTGTATCTAATTCCGCTTAACTCGGGGCTAGAGGCCGTATGAACCCATGTACTTCAAGAACCCCATGGGGTTCATATGAACAGTAACAATCAAAGCGTGGCTGAGATACATCATTCTATGGATGGCGAGTTTACAACGAATATCATATGGATTAAGAATACTGATCAGCTATATGGATTTGATATTTTAGGAACATCATGATGTCTTGCAGGCATCATTGAAAACTGTTGACCGCTTCTCTCTTGTAGGAAACTAGCCTATGTATCTTTATGTACATGTATACTATGATTGTCATTTTTAAATATGGTAATGTACTAATGCTATTATATGGAATATGTCTTTGAGTTATGGGCGCTGGTATACGTACGTGGAAAGCTGTCCGTATATATTATCAGGTTGGCTACTGTGGATGCAACTACAACCAGTGGGAACGGTGTAAGGGTCCAGTGATATGATAATATTCTGTTATATATACTATTATATGTGACACCATATCTATATAATGAAGGACAAGCCTGCTGTTTCGGATGTTTGCCCGGAAAAATATTATATGAAAGTACCATATACACATTCTTCCATTATCTACATTTTCTCAAGATACAATTTGACCAGAACTGATAGAGAGAGAAATGAAGTCAGAGAATGAAGTATTGGAATGTCCAGAAAGAGATCAAATCGCTCAAAATAGCAAACCTGTGGGTGTTTTTGACATATCCGATAGATCACTCATCATTTCACTCAACAATGACACAAAGACTAGACCTACAATTAAAACTACGTAGACTGGAATAATTGAGGCGTCTGGTACGTTTACCCTATCTCCTCGGCAATGGAAAGAACAAATATTTGCTCTGGGACAGTTTAATCCTTCACACCCTGACATGTTCCTTCGTTGTTCATTCGCTGGACTTTTATTCATTCAACAACTCGCATTGGGATATTATTCAAGTAATCAATTTGACTGTCTTCTTTGAAATAAATTCCTGTGCTGGTCTTTTGTTAATGTTTGTTAGATGAACGAATTCTCCTCTACTGATTCATCTGTTTGAGTTCTCAGGACTTAATTCATTCCCTAATTGACAAAGAATACTTTCAAAATAGACATCATATTATCCCATTAATGCTAAACAATCTAATTTCATTATAAAAACCGATATCTCCTAACTGTTGTAGAAGCCACAATTGCACAATTCTCAAATTCAAACACCGACGGCAAAATACGATCGTAGCGTGCAAGATATCTGACATAACTTGTCTAATTTTGCATTACAACGCATATAAGGGAAGTGGGAAGAGGTGCCGACACACTGGCAGAGCCACATGACTTCACAGTATAGTCTTCTGCTTAACCTATTCTAAAAGCACATACCAAGAATCTAACGATTCATGATATGTGTTGTACCTCAGGTACGCTTTTATTGTACCTGTTCCTGTGGCAACTTGGATGACATGACCACACGGCCCCTAGCACCGGCATAAGCGGTATTAGATACGGATCTAGAGAGCTATGATAGAAATGCTCTGACAACTAATTTATTGCTAATTGGTGAGCTGTGCCGCTGTGACAACTCGTACACTGGGGATTGGTGAGCTGTATCGTCGTCAGATGAAAATGACGGCATTTAACACGAAAGACTAGTCTGTAAGGCCCGATGTCGACCCAGCATCAACTTCCCACAATGCCAACATATATCAAAGACCAAAAGGCCTGTACAGGGGTCGGGCCTCGGGGACGAAACGTCCACCAGCAGAATCTCGCCATATACAGGTAAAAATTACAACGCATATAAGGGAAGTGGGAAGAAGTGCCGACATACGGACAGAGCCACATGACTTCACAGTATAGTATTCTGGTTAGCCTATTCTAAAACCCTTTAATTCTAAGGATCTTTCGAACATCATCTGTTTTACATTGCGGATCGCGATGTTGAGTCGAATTCTTCCCGTCATCAATGACAAATGTTGACCCCTTCTCTCTTGCAGGATTTTGTTTTTTCATTTCATGCAAATTTCAAATTGTAGTACAAAAAAGGTGTTTCGATTATTGCCACGGAAATTCTTTTTTCGACGACAGCTGGATATTGATTGTAGGATCTCACTCATATAACATATCGAAATACGAGTGTCTTCACCATGTTACCGCTGCACGTGCATTACAGCAGAAGATTCTCCTATCTCAGGACTTCCACAAGCTCCGTCTTTACTCTCCTTACCATTTGTGTGGCATTCTTTAATCAAAATGAATTCCATTGTCGTTTTCTAGAGTATAACGTATCTCAGTCATGCTTTGATTGGGAATACTATGGAGAGTTCAAACCACGGGTTAGCTCTGGGTTAAGCAGAATTGAGGATACTGAGTCTTTTGCACACCCTCTAGAATTTGTCTTTATCAAGCTGAAATGACTTCTTATGAATATGACTATATGTAGGCGCTTTCAAAAACCGATCCATTCAAAGCCCGTTCCTTCACATTCACCAAACGCTATATAGACGATCTTCTCGCTGTGGATAATCGCTATATAAATGACGCAGCGAAGGATATATATCCACCTTCACTGGATTTGAAGGAAACTACAGATAGCCCTACAGGCACATCTTATTTAGATCTATATCTCTATAAAAATGAAGCGGGCATTCTCTCTCGTCGACTTTATGACAAAAGAGATGATTACAATTTCGACATCGTAAACTATCCCTTTCTGGATAGTAATATTCCAGTGGGACCTGCATATGGCGTATACATATCTCGCTTAGTAGCATTTGCTAGATCCTGTGTTAAATGTGATGATTTTAATCAACGCCACAAAACATTGTTGCAGAAACTTATAAAACAGGGCTATTCCACCAAGCGCCTCCACTCAAAGTTTCTCAAATTTGGCGATACATATCGCATGCTGATAGCAAAATACGAACGTAGCGTGCAAGATCTATGGCGCTACGTTTCGTAACTTGTGTCTAATTCCGCTTAACCCGGGGCTAGGGGCCGTATGAACCCATGTACTTCAAGATCCTCATGGTACTCATATGAACAGTCACAATCAAAGCGTGACTGAGATACATCTTTTTTAGATGACGACTCTATAACGAATATTATGGATTAAGAATACTGATCAGCGATACGGATTTGATATTTTTGGAACATCATGATGTCTTGCCGGCATCATTGAAAACTGTTGACCGCTTCTCTCTTGCAGGAAACAAGCCTATGTTTTTGTATACTATGATTCCCTTTTTGAATTTGGTGCTAATACTGTTATGCGGAAAATGGAGTAGTCTTTGGATTATGGACGCGGATATTCTCTAATGGACGACGGCCGGATTATGAATGACGGACTAGACGCTTGTAATTATAGCTAAGGTAATGTATATATTTGTTGAAAGGGCATTTCTTAAGGTTTCGAAATATATAAATATGTTCACTGTAAACTTGTAGATCGGGAAGATATTCGGATTTAAACAAATATTTAATTTAAAATTTATTTTTAATTTTTAAAATGCTGTTTTTTAAAAAAAATATTCAACTTATCGTGACTTGCATTATCATTTCCTTTAGAAGGCAATTCCAACAGGAAATCCTTGTGTCCGTTTTATCAATTGTGGCTTTGTTCTCATTCTATTGACATTTAATAGAAAGTTTCGTTACAAAATCGGGCAACTCACAATTTTGAACTTTGAAGTTGAATTAAATGTCAATAGAATAAAAACTAGAAATTGACAAAACTGAGACAGTGATTTCCTGTTGGGGTTGTCATCTACAGCAAATGATGATGTAAGTTACGATAAGTTGAATACTTTTTTGAAAATAGCCATTTAAAAAAGAAGACTCATTTTTTTTAATTATTTCTTGAATTCAAATATCTTCACAAGCTAAAGATTTACAGGGAACACGTTTATATATTTGGAATCCTTAAAAATGCAGATTCTACAAATATATATACTACCATAGCTATAAAGCACACCTTTATCTGAAGAAAGACAATTCTTTAGGGTGTGTAAAAGTGTCTACAGGAGGATTCAGTACCCTCAAACAAAAGTTACGAAACGTAACGCCAGATGTGCGATATCACAGAATTAGAGAAACTTAAAACGGAGATGTTTGGTTGAATAGACTCGTTTACCATATTTCTGCAATAATGTTTTGTGGAGTTGATTGAAATCGTCACCTTTTCAGGGGATTTAGAACATGCTACTAGGCGTTATCTGTATACACCATATGCAGTTCCCTTCGGAATATTGCCACCCAGAAATGTACAGTTGTAACTCTCTCAATCGTCTCTCTTTACAATATGATACAGTCGGTTTGAGAGTCAGTCTTTTTTTCCTTTTTATAAAGGTATATATAGGTCGAAATATGGTGTTTTATCTAGATAGTCCCGTGGCTTAAGGCCAGATTTTCACTTTATCGTGACAGAGTGGAATAAAGCACCAAATTTGGCACTCGTATCGTCAGAGGCACCGAGAACAATATCAGAAGGGGTGCCCCCCGATTTCAAGGCCCAGGAGGCAATATGTGGCCCATTAGGGGCCCGGGGTCATTTTGGGCCTATAAATGGCAATTTTTTCCCCAACGATTTTCAAAACATTATTCGCCATTTGTCAGGGTAAGAGTCTGAAAATTTCCACACTAATAGTGTTGGCAAACGTCTAGCGAGAAATGTAAAGTAATCCAAGATGGCCGCCATAATGACGTTACAGCTACGCCAGAACCAAATATGGTCAAATATTGACGAATTTTCGATCCGAAATTTTGGATTATTATTTTTCATTTTTTTAGTATACAATAAATATTAGAAACTAATCCTATATAACTGAATCAGATGGTACGGCAGCACCTGTATGACCTTTGCCAAACTGGGTCATGTTGGACCAGATACTTACTTATGCAACAAATTCGTTGGGGCAATGCATAGCTACCAAGTGTCATGCTAATAGAGTATTAGACTTTCATCTACTCATTTTTGAATATGTTATTCGGAATTCCTGCTGCTGAAGATGAAGTGGCGGCACCAATACGAAAGCTATGGCCGCTTTGCATATCGCCCCAAACTATTAAAGAGAGTCAATGCCGATTAAAGAAATTCCGTTTTTTACATGAGCTGAGAAATAGGCAGCTGATATAGGCGCATCCTCTGGAAATTGGAACAGGGGCCCGGCCTCTAATGTGGAATATGTAACCGAAAATAAGCACGGATTGCTTGAACTGGACAATATCTAATATTATCAGAATAAACAAATGAATTGGTTTATGGGATATGTTGTGTTTGAAGTTGCGGATAATAATGTTCATGCTTTGTAATGGGCCAGATTGATTGGAGAAAGAGACATCTTTGTATTAAAGAACATTGCTATTGCTGTCTTGTTCTGAACGATCTGTCAATATACTAACGCGTAAGAATACATGAAATGCTACCAAGATCATTGCTCGTAAAGAATTACATGGATACAATGTGGGGTATAGCATAAAATATCTTCTGGAGGATATCCTTAGTTATGGACAGTCTGGTATCCGGTCGTGTAATTTTGAAATGCCCGTCTACTGCAGCCAAATTGTGCGCATACCTGATAGTCGATACGAATGCATAAGCTGTGGAGGGTGCATACTTGTTGAAATGCAAGAATGCTTTGAAGGAAACCAACTGTGACGATGAGATGAGGACTATCTTACTGGCACATTGACCAGTGTTTTTGAGGAAATCTCTGCATACTTGTATATTTGAAGAACAACAGAGAGGGTGCGACGAGCAATTGAGCCAAGGGGCTAGAGACAGCGCTTCCTGAAATTGCAACTTCGAGAGTTAGTCAGGAATAAGATTGTTCCGAAATATGTTCTGATCTGAACAGTATGTCATTTCGAAGGTAGGCAACTACTAACTGACGCACTAATTTCAACCAGTTTCAAGAAAGAGGCGTTATGATTTGGCAGTTTATGGCCCGAAATTTCAACGACAAGCACTGCTTGACCGTGATATGGGTCAGATGTGCTGGTCATTCTTGGTCTATCCACGAGGATCCGAAAACAGCCGCCAAACCCAAGGTACCAGCAGCGTCGAAATCGGATACCCAATTTGGAGAAAGAAAATTAATTTCCGTTGAAAGACTCCAGGAATACAAGCCCGGTATTAACATAGGCTCTAGCTTTATTCAAGCGAATGTGATGGTGAGCCTGTCATACAACTTTTGTTAAATTATATTAGGCAGCGGAGAAATGCCCTGCCGGGCACGACGACTTTACACGCAAAATTGTGCGAGCTAATGAGAGACTGCAGTTCAAAAGGGTTACCTTTTTGCGGCTCGAGAATTCATCCAGCATGCTTTTGAATTTTGTCTTCTAGAAATGAAGCTTTCATATTTCTGGAGTCCAGCTGAATCCCATGTATAACCATAGCAGTTGATGGGTAGTAGGTCTTAGCATGTTGGATTGGAATGCCCAAATACTCACACAAGTAAGTGAAAGTGTTGAGAGTTATAGAACAGTGGCTAGCGCCATTTTCACCGACGAACATGAAGTCGTCCAGTATGTGGATGACCTCTGTTATACCGAATTTTGTAGCCATAACCGATTGCAGAAAATGACTTGAGCTCTTTAATATCTTACAGGATGTAGACCATCCCATGGATAGGCACCGATACATAAATGCGGAAGGCATCATGTAAATAGATTTTTGCCATCAAGCTTTAGTGGCCATGTTTTTGAACTAGTGCAATCGCGATAACTAATGTCTACATATTCAACATATCAGGCCCTGTTGAATCGCACCGTTACTAGACAAGACAGATTTCCCAGGGTAAGATACATCGTGTTTCACCCGAAAAGTATTAGGGGGGATTTGGTTTAATGTCACACTCAAGGACATTTCACTCATACGGTGACATCCAGATGAAGGAAGCTGGAATACCAGAATAGAACCAC
Organism: Hanleya hanleyi; assembly: GCA_036873755.1. Taxonomy (NCBI): domain Eukaryota; kingdom Metazoa; phylum Mollusca; class Polyplacophora; order Lepidopleurida; family Hanleyidae; genus Hanleya; species Hanleya hanleyi. Next base: position 124,111 of record JAVTVY010032377.1, read on the forward strand.
CTCCGGCCCGTCGGCAAGTAACTGACAAACTTTCACACATGCAACAGCGAGGCTCGAACCTATGCCGGTTCAGGGGTGTGAGGCTTGCGATCACCAGCGATGCGCCTAGAGAGTTCGGTCATCAAGAGTCCCTAAAATTATTAGGTTTCTTTCTGGGGACTAAGCCTAATTTTAGCAAACCTTATTGTCAAAAGTAGGAGATTAGAAGAGACCAGCAACTCGACTTTTCGATAACTCTTTGTCTAAATTTACCTTCTACAGTAGCAGGGTTTTGCATAGCAGATGAACGATTACGCGAGACAGTTAAGGCATATTTTCTCGAGTGTCAAATATCGAAACCGTTTGTGAAACTTGAAACAAGTAAATCTACCTCAGGGTAGTTACTCAGCACAGTTTCAGCCTGATTCCAACCGTTGTTGGAAGAGTAACTCCCTTTGCTGCTGGATTTACACATGCTAATTTACATGTAAGGAGCCGGGGACAATCCAATTCGCAAAATTTGATGTAGTTCACAACCGCGGCATGTGCGATAACCCGAAGTTTCATCCTTTGAAACAGATTTAGTTTTATAGTCTGTCTATTTTAATTAGTCGTCTACTTTGGAGCTTGTCAATAATCAGCAGTTAACTCTGCATAAATTTTCTTTTTTGCATTGTGTAGAACAAACAGAAATCTACAAAACGACTGCCATTTCCCCGTGATATCGATAATATATCGCGTTTGAAATAACTTTTTAATTCTCTCCATATAAAACTCCAGTACAGTTGTTTCATGTACCGGGACTCAATTACATAGGGAGACGTCATAATGTATTCGTGCTGTCTAGCACAAAGGTCAACAATGCCTTGTATGGTCATAGAGGTGTGTGCGGTTTATCATTCGGCAATTTCACTGGGCATGGAATATGTGCGACACTCTCACGGACCGCCTGTTTTTACTATATTCGGCATTAATGACCTTTGTGCCAATGAGAATGAATACATTATGACGTCTCCCTATGTAATTGAGGCCCAGTGCATAAACAACTGTACTGGAGTTTTATATGGAGTGAATGATAAAGTTATTTCAAGCGTGATATATTATCGATATCACGGAGAAATGGTAGTCATTTTGTAGAGTTCAGTTTGTTCTACATGCTGCAAAAAAGAAAATTGTTGCAGGGTTAACTACTGATTTTTGGCAAGCTCCAAAGTAGACGACTAATTAAAATAGACAGACTATAGTACCGATAATGAGCGCTGAGGATGGGGCGCTGGTGGCCATATTGGATATCTATAGAAAAGAAAATAGCCAATAACCTTCATGCGTGCTTGATCGAGTCAATCATAACAGAGCTACATGTACAGAAACCTCTCAATGGATCTATAAATATATATATGATATATATATTACCATATGTACAAACGCACATACATGTGTATAGCAATAATACCATTATTGGGGACGCTCTGGCGGCCATATTGGATATTCAACGGGTAATAAAGTTTCCAATTATCATTATTATTTTCTTCTTGAGTCAGTCAGGCTCGTAGAAAACCAATCTTGTGTAAAAAGGCGATTCAAGCTGTCAAATAGTCACCATCAGGAGGATACTGTATGTATTATGGCGGCCATATTTGATTTATGCAAGTTAAGGGCCTTCCACCTCCTGTAGAAATGGGCACCCCTTCTGAGATCATTCCTTATGCCCAAATGAGCCTCTCAGCAAAATATGGTGCTTTATTCCAGTCAGTCACGATCTTGACCTTAAGCCACCAGACTAAGACTACGAGTGCTTTCCTTCAAGCCAAGTGAACTGTGGTATCTTCATTTCACTGTGTCTCTTATATAGGGATTACCCAAAGCGAGGAGATCGTCTGTATAGCATTTGGCGAATAAGACTGGAACGGGATTTGAAATGGATATCGTTTGATAATTTCGGAGAAAAGCCGGATTTATATGAGAGCAGATGTACGGGTGCGCCAAATATGGTGGTCTGTGGAGGCTAAGAATGTCCGATGGTTAAAACTGTCCGCTTCCTATCTTCGAATCCAGTTGGGGCATTTTTCTCCGCGCTTTTTCAACTAAGGACGGGCAATTGTCTGAAAAGAAAAGTATGTGAGAAAGGATAGTAATCTCTCGGATCTTCTAATCCAGTTAGGGCAGTTTTCTCCGCGTTTGCAACTAAGGACGGACAATTGTCTCACATGGCAGTGTGACTAGCGTCACAGGACCTACGAAGTAGGATTTGATATGATTTAAGTGTGTAGTCGAGAGATGACTTTGGGGCCCTATGTGCTACCGTGAGAGAATTTATATAGCAGTCTCTAATCGATAGTGGGTACTATTAACTTTCCCAGATGTCACCGCTGGTGAATCATTAGCGTAGCAACTATTATCGCCCTCAGTTCCTATTATCCTGGACACTTATCAGCCCAGCAGTACAGCACGAGGTCACCCATCCAAGTCTTGACCCGGCTCAAAGTCGCTTAACTTCGGTGCTTTTACGAGAACCGGTGTGTCCAACGTGATATGCCGTATCAGGTAACAGTATTTGAGAAAGTATATTAATTTCCCGGACATTCTTATCCTTATCATCGATGAGACGGATTGATTGATCCCATATAGAAAAGAGATTACGTTTACCATCCTCTAACTTAACCCATGCTCTAATGGCAAGCAGTCGTTTTCAGCTTTCATCGTCAGGCATAGATTGAGAGATAGCGGACATACACTCGTATCACAGGAACGAACTTTGCTTCTACGCAGGTACTATATCTTGATAACAAGTTTAGTTACAATACATGCTACGAAAGAAACGCTTTCGCTTACACATGTATTATACTGTCATGAGCTATCCAGTTTATCTTCCATTATCTACTTTATTCCAAAAATACAATTTCATCCTAAATGATCCTATCCAAAACAGCTGGTCCAAATGAAAATGAAGACAGAATGATTTTCCGGCTGAAAGAGGCAGGTCGCACCCGCAGCAAAGTGAATATAGGAATGACGTTAGGGATGAAGAATGGCATTTTCCAGATCGGGAGCAAATTACTGAGAAAGCAAACAGTTTTGACCTCTGGGGTTCTGGGACATATCGGACAAAGAGGTCGATACGTTTATTGTCGAATAGTGTTTCGCACAATGCTGGCAAGGAAGGGAAAAGATTTGTATCCACGATAGAGATATTGGAGTTCCCATCGATTAGCTTATAATATTTGGTATGGGGCGTCTAATATTTGCTGTTTGACAAATTAAATTTTGCCATTCACTATATTCCTTGTACTTATTTCTTCCAACAAACCGAAACTCTCTGCACTCACCGACCTTTCTCTTGAAGACAGCATAATATATTTCCACTTTATCAATCACTTCAATAATGCATTTCATATTAAATGTTTTCATTCTTTCTGCTCGTCAGCACCGAAATGCTCGAAATACATTTGTTGGTTACAATAAATTGCAATACGTTGCTTGGCTCCAATCTGATATTTGATTTCAGAAATACCATCTCGACTTGGGGCCACGAACATCTCGTATATTATCGCTACGAATTCGAAATACAATATTCAGCCAATCTGCTGGACAGCGTCAACATCAAACAAATATCGGTAAACGGCTGTCGTCATAACATGTCTAACTGATATGAGCGTCGAACGAACGGCGTTATATATGGACGGGCATCTAGACGGTGTTAGAGGTTTTGCCGCCACCGCCGCCAGGAAAAATGGCTCCCTCTCCCTTTATGCTTCAACCCATACCACTAACTCTAAACCTCACCCTAAAGCTCGCCCTAAAACTAACCTTATAACTCTTTCAATGAGCCTATCAACAACTCTATACCCTATAACCCCGAATCGCATATGCTTCAATGCTTTAACCCAGACAAAGGGGCAGATCACCCTTACGGTCTGCTAGGCTCAGCCGTCCCGACTCTTTAACACTTTAACATTAAAATGGGGCAAGAGACAGGGGGACAGACGGGAGTCCAGGCTGACGAGTGGCGAGAAAGGCATTGCCTGATTCCTCTCGATTTATTTGTCAGGAACAGACGAGATCATAGGGACAAGGTTAGATTTTTTTGTTACTAACGTTTGTTGTTTTCATACAAAAGATCCCCAGCTTGGGACACCGGCAAATACTGATCAAGGACTTGGGTCTCGAAAACCTAAATGTTTAACATTGGTTGAAGGAAATTTCAAAACGTAGAATCGTTAATTGATAATGCATTAAAATTTCGTTTCGCAGTGATAAAGAGAATATTTAAAGTATGAACGATATACAATCCTTGAACTACTTTGATTTCGAGAATATTAATGCATCGCGTTACCATAACCCTAACCCTAATCCTACATTAAGATATTTTTTCTGAATGAAGGAAAGCGGTTAGCTTCACCGATCAGGTTAACGTACTGGGATGCAATCTCCGGTATAGGAACTCGAGAAAAGAATCTTTACCAACCCCATTAGAGACATCAACAATTTTGACCAATTCTCAACTGGTGAATTATTTCTGACCTCTCTCGGTGATTGGAAGCAAGTATCACGATACTCTACTAATAATCCTTGATTTCTGCATTGGCATAAGTGAAAGTAGTCGACTTCGGCCACTCTGATAATGGTGTATAGATTTTGTCTTCCCCGCTAATCTCTGGAATTCTGTGTATGAAAATTATCACAAGACGGCCAGACCATCAGAAGTTCTACAGACAATCACGATAAACATTACCTTTTTCCTTTCGCCGCGCGGTTTAAATTCTGATCCCCCTCTGCGTATACCATCGAGTAGTTTTGTTAGAGACCCATTAATCAAACCCATGACCGTATTTTCGTATCATGCATGCCATGTCCATGCCGATCATGATGACTATACGCGTTGAATTCTATATTCATTAAGCAGAGATTGTACTTTTCATTTTGATTACGAATCAATTGCTCATTCTTATTAAACTATGGGAACCTAACCCCGTAAAATGTGTTAAAGTGGATAAGGATACCTCAAGAACTGGTCCGAATGCATTTCACAGTTCAATTGCGCATAAATGACCTAATAATTGGTATACTCAAAATATATACTTGAACAACTATGCATAATTGTATTTCAATATGGCTGGATGTGTTGTCTTGGCAACCATCTAAATTGAACAGGAATAACATTGGAATAGATGGGAAAACGTAATCAAAATTGATGTGTTTGTGCATGTTCGGTCAATCATTTTCAGAGTAAAGTAAGTAAGCCAGATTTTGAAAATGAACTCTCTGTCCAGCGATGCCCGAGCATAAGTTATCAATTTAGTACATTGTTTGGGAAATTTTTCTTTCACACGTAAAAAAAAGGCTTCTTCAACTATTGACGCGGGTATATTGTGGGCAACGACTGCCTATGTGGGAACTGACGCCTGTCTATGGTGTATCGAGTCGTTGGAGCGAATCTACGGATGTAGGGCTCAACCTTCCCTCAAGTCGTTACCTGTAGCTGCCCTGGTGCTGTCTTGTGGCTCCGGACCTACCCGGTACTGCTTAGCGAGGGAATAGAACTGCCTGGTGGTTCCGGTCCTACTCGGTCCTGCCTGATGAGGATAAAGACTACCAGGTGGTTCCGGGCCTACTCGGGCCTGGTGAAGAATTAGTACTGCCTGGTGGTTCCAGATCTAGTCGGTCAGGCCTGGTGAGGAATTTGTACTGCCTGGCAGTTCCGGGCCTACTCTTTCCTGCCTGGTGAAGAATTAGTACTTCCTGGTGATTCCGAGCGAACTCGGCCCTGCCTGGTGAGGAATTAGTGATATCTGGTGGTTCCTGGCCTACTCGATCCTGCCTGGTGAGGAATTAGTTATATTCGGTGGTTTCTGGCCTACTCGGTCCTGTCTGGTGAGGAATTACTGATATCTGGTGGTTCCTGGCCTACTCGGTCCGGTCTTGTGAGGAATTTGTACTGTCTGGCAGTTCCGGGCCTACTCTTTCCTGCCTGGTGAGGAATTAGTACTGCCTGGTGATTCCGAGCGAACTCGGTCCTGCCTGATGAGGAATTACTGATAACTGGTGGTTCCTGGCCTACTCGGTCCTGCCTGGTGAGGAATTGGTACTGCCTGGTGGTTCCGGGCCTACTCCGTTCTGCCTTTTGAGGAATTAGTACTGCCTGGTGGTTGAGGGCCTACTCAGTCGTGCCTGGTGAGGAATTAGTACTGCCTGGTTGTTCCGGGCCTACTCGGTTCTGCCTTGTGAGAATTTAGTACTGCCAGGTGGATCCAGGACTACTCGGTCATACTTGGTGAGGAGTCAGTACTCCCTTCCCAGTACTCCCTCCCTCTCCCCCACCCCCTCAGCCAGAGAACCTGCATGCATGGACAGAAGGAGTCATAAGACATGAAATAAGACATTTATTTAAAGTCAGTTTCTGAGCTTTACAAAACACGCTAGCCGGGGGCTAATATTACTGGCGAAATTAAGATAACAGGATAAAAACAACATTATGTAGACTTTGCATATAGAAGTACTGGAGAAGTATGTATAAGTATTAAAGATTGATACAGCTATCTGTATGAAAATTTGAAAATTGTGAAATACATGTACTTGATTAAAACAAATATGTAAAGATGGTCCATGGATGGACGGACTATGACAGACATACGGACGTTTCCAGGCCGGCGTGATGGATAAGAATATTCTGGTGATTAGTGTCCCTTTTCATATCCTTTTCTATTGCAACCAAGGACGGACATTTGTCCCCAATGCGGAGAAAAATGTCCTATCTGGGTTAGAAGATAGGGGCCGAACACTCGTAGCCACCGGACATTCTTAGCCTCCACACCGGCTCTTTTAACAGTATAGATTAACAACATACTTACTTCTTTATTGGGAGACAGCTAACTACTAGGTGTCGAATCTGACGATAGCTCCAATTGGGATTCGCTGAAATCGCAATCGTTGCTTTAGAACAGCAACCACCAGTGGCAAAGTGCAGAAAGGATGACGTTATGAAGTAGGGAATACTTTGTTTGTTAGGTATATCAAAGATTTAATCATACATCATGTGTGATATTTTTTTCCTCGAATAATTACTGGTCCCCAGTTGTGACAATATGCGTCAACATGTTTGCTATCACTTTTTTGCTATTTTTACATCGCAGTTGTGACATTAGCTAGCAATTTGACAACCGTTGAGGACACAATTGTGTCATTAGTAGTTGCACGTGTCATGCTCTTCTCCAGACAGTTGGCCTGGTATTGCAATCAATGGACCCGAGAATAACTGTGAAATCACTGTCATTTCCAGGACATACATGTAGTTACACGTGCCACAATTGTTTTTTCGCCTGACAACGAATTTAACGTTCCCATCTATTATTATTAACCAACGTAACTTTGAACAAGTGATTGCGCACGAGTACTAAGCCTCATAGTTCTTGGTGACCAGCATGAACTGAACCAAGGAACAGTGTCACTTGGTTAAATTCCCTCTGACTTCCTGCCGATATCGAAATTGATTAATTCGAAATGTAATAGGTCTAACCTTACCAGAACTGAAAAACACAACAGGTTGACGGGACAATGACAATTTGGGGAATGGGACAGTCCCGAGATCGAAATCTTTCGTCGCAAAGGGCACAAAAGGACGTCATCGTCCAGGTGACAGTACGCTGTGGTTAGGCAACAAATCAATTTTATTACATTTGCCACACTGTATTATTTATTCGTTGACTTTTGTATGTGATACCATGTTTATAAATGCCTATTTAACTGCGACCGAAGGCGTTTGAATTTTCAATATTCTGAATTCACTTTGACACCAATTTTCCATTGTTTTGCGGTAGTGCCAAGGTTAAAGAATTGCCTGGTGCCTTACCGTTGCCCGACGCCGCGTGTGCAATGCCATTGCTTCGCGCCTTTCAGGGTCAGATAGTTCGATCTCGTGACGTTCCTGCTAGCACTAGCCGATATGTGATTGCTTATTACTGCGACATATTTTAAACTATGCAATAATCTCTCGTTTCACAGAGTAATTTTTAATATTAACGTGAATAAATGAGACTATATGATTGTGTGCGGATTATCGGAGACTGAACTGTATGGCGAAGGTGGACTTCACCGCTTTTCTCTTGCAGGAAACTAGCCTATATTTATGTATACTATGATTGTCTTTTTGAATTTGGTGCTAATGCTGCTATATGGAATATGGAATAGGTCTTTGGATTATGGACGCGGATATTCTTTAATGGACGATGGCTGAATTATGAATGACGGACCAGACGTTTGTAATTCCATGAAAGCACGTTGACAGCGGATATCGCTTGCGGTATTGCATTGTGTGCTTTGAGGAACAAAATATAATTTCTGAACGGATTTTACAGGACTGACGTAAGGAATAGAGAATTGATATTTTTCAGATCGGGAGTATATCACTCGAATGCCAAACCGATAGAACCTGTGGGTTAATTCCATATCTGGCCAATTACGGTTCCGCACAATACACACTACGGAGGAGTTATCCGAGTTCGTATTGTAAAGCTTGTCATAATATTTAGAGAGAGATATCTAATATTCTCTGTTTGGTAAATCTCATCTGCGGCATTCAATATATTTTTCGAAATTATTTCTTTCAACAAACGGAACCTGAAATACCCCGCTAGTTGTACTCTCTGACATTTTCCAAAGAAAACATTCTTGTTTTTTAAGAACTGGAGTTCTAACTAAGGGGATGTCACAGTTATTGCATTTTGCAAATGGGACAGCGCAGATTGCATTGCCCTTCATTCAGCCATCTCTAGACAGTGTTATACAGCTATGGCCTGCGGATTCCGACGTCAAAAATCATTTTATTAAACTATTTCTGTGAAATGTTTGTTCTCGCCGATATCAATGCAGGTATACACTATCAATACAAGCTCCAAGTCAGTCATTCAATATTCAGGCGTCGTCCATTGAAGAATATCCGCGTCCATAATGCAAAGACCTACTTCATATAACAGTTTAGTACTAAATTCCTAAAAAAAATCATAGTATACATGAAAATGGGCTAGTTTCCTGCAAAAGAGAAGCGATCAACAGTTTCTAATATATCGGCAAGACATAATAAATTTCAAAAATATCAAATCCGTATCGCTGATCAATAATCTCAATTCATAGTTTTGATGTAAAGTCGTTATCTAGAGTATGATCAGGGATGAGGGAACAAAGATAATCATGTTCTTTTTGACAGTCTACGCCGTGTGGTCATGTCATTCAAGATGTCCACATGAACATCTACAATAAAAGCGTGACTGGGATACAAATCATCTCCGGGATTATGTTTGGTTCTTGTGATGTATATGCAGTCAATATGTGTCTGTGAGGTCATATGGCTTCTTGTCAGTATGCCGGCATCGTTTTTCTCCAGCATTTTAATGTTGCGTTTAGGTGTTTCCTGTATATGGTGAGATTCTGCTGGTGGACGTTTCGTCTCCGTGCCTTAATACAAATCATTGTGATTGTAGTTTTGAGGATTATAGACATGGTAGCGAATGTAACGGACGACGTCGGGCTTAATACCGCTTATACCGGTGCTAGGGGCCGCTAGGGGTCATATCATCCAAGTTGCCACATGAACAGGTACAATAAAAGCGTACCTGAGCGAGTGAGTTTACCTGAGATACAACACATATCACGAATATGTGTTGTAATTCACGGTTATTTATTCTAAATACGAACTTGCATTCAATAAATACTCACTCGTTTGGGCCGTTTTTAACTATCTGGCGATTACATAGTTCACCGTTTTCCAACAGATGACTTCATAGGGCTATTACATCGTGGCTCTGAAATATTTGTATCTGATATCGCTCAAGCCGGTGCTAGGGGCCTTGTGGTCATATCATTCAAAATGTCAACATGAATATCTACAATATAAGCGTGGCTGGGATACAAATCATCACAGGGGAAGCTCTTGGTTCTTGTGATGTATAGGCAGTAACCAGATTTGTCTGAGGGGTCATGTGACTTCTTTGTCAGTACTCCGGCATCGTTTTCCACCTCCCTTTCAATGTTGCGCTTAATTTTGTTCGATCTGACACACGAAGCGGAATGAAGAAATTTACATAAGTGGTCTGCACAAGAAATCTCTCCTATAAGCAATCTCTTGAACGAGGATGATTGAAAGATGATAGATAACAGAATAAATTGAAATAAAACCTGATAAGAATCAACAACAAAAAAAGGGAAGAGGAAGTAAAATTAAACGGGTTACTGTGGTCGTCGATTCATATATATATAGATTATATGATCAAAGCAAAAACTGCATTTGTATATGGTAAATATAATATTAGAAAAAAGTCATGACTAACTCGGGCTGATTGATTTTGCTAACTAGTTTCTCTGCTTTCAGCAGTTCTTCAAAGCATCGTTTATATATTATGATTTATGGAATAATACGGGATATTCTGTCAATGATACATTGTGATCCGCTGATTGTTATAGAGCGATGTACGAACTTGTTAAATGTGTGATATACTGTTGCTTAGACTACAGTATACAGGTGTATGGTACATGTGTGTGTATATAAATAGCCGTATTCAGATTGATATAATAAAGCTTTGATAAACCGTCGAGACACGGTGAAACTAGTTAGCAAAAAATCAAACCAGTTGAGTTCGTTATGATTTTTTAACAACACTATATTTGCCACACACAAAGGCAGTTTCGCTGCATTTCCTTACTCTATATGTGGATATAGAGGCCGAACCACATATCCCACTATACATTTGAAGTTGTCAGGAACGGGATTTCCATCTGAGTATTGTACCGGATAAACCTTTGGGATCTTTTCTTCCTGATAAAACGTCCAGTAGTCTGTAATATAATAGGACATCACACGTTTGTTAACGGGATACTTTTTGATGAGTGTTTGTTTCGACTCTTGATAAAGTAAAATATATGCAAAGTCCCAAGGAGCAAGAACAAACAAAGGAACGGACGATACAGAGGACAGGCATGTGAAATATTGCTTACTTCACCAGCAAAACCTAATGAACTAGAGCTGTTTTGTAAATCCCCTATAAACAATTAAACAATCGTGTCTTCATCAAATACACAGCTACTCGGGTCTTCTGGCAATTTAAAACAGACGGAGACAATAGTATGGAAAGAACATCAGTGCGGGCTTAACTCCAAGGTTAATCTGTTAGTGATCTTACATCACGACCATGCTGAGCCATTCTCTGGAATTCATTGTTTTGAAATTTCTTCGGTACGACCACTTACGATGATTTTCCACTTCCGGTTGGACCTAATAAAACATTCATCCTTGGACGACATATTCCACTGGAATAGAAAAAGTTAAATTTAGAACCTATTTTATTCGTTTCCAATACAATACAACAAATCAAAATACAAGACAATACATAAGAATAAGACTATATGTTACGGTATACAATACAACACAATGTAAGTTCAACATACATGTAATACGATACATCAAATTATACACACACAGAAAGACTGAAACATTTATATAAACGCAGGGAGATAACATAGGTTGTGAAGTTTGCAGAAAAAATTGTATCACGTATAGTCGCAAACATTGTTATTCTACCAAACTATGTGACGGGATCTTTCGTTAGAACATCATTGATGGGCATTTAATCCCCAATCACAACCATCGAGATAATACTATGATATCTAATCTCGAGAGCCATAAAATTATTCACCATGTGCGCATTCCTGGACAGCATGCTGAAAGCGAAGGTAAATCTTACTCACTCACTCACTCACTCACTCCTGGACAACAAATAGCAACATTGTCTGCTTACGTACATGCCACATTCATATTCGTTTTCACAGGGGGGATTAAAGTCAAATCGGCGAGGAATCACAATATGGGCAAAATATGCTGTCAGAAGCGTTTCACATTTACATCGTTTTCATAGGTAGAATACGCTCTCACAAAATGTTAAAATGAAAGTGTTGTATTTAAACTTATAAATGTTCGAGGAGTGACATCTTACAAAGTGTTTTTTGTCCCAAATTTAGGATCCTATTTTAGGATTAGATTTAAAATATTGAAAAAAGGTTTTATATCCAGCGTTATAGTGCTGTGTCCGGAGCAATAAAACACTTTACAAGTGTTAAATTCAGCTTGTTACATTGCTCCTGATGCATATAATGTTGCATAAAACACTTTTTTCAACACTCTGATTTTCTGGAAGTGTTATAAATATAACACTTAGGTGATACAACACTTTCATATTAAGAATGTATAATCAAAGGGGGGAATGAAGCACAATATATGTAATATGTGCAGTTAGAAGCGTTTCTCGGTTGACTTCCATGCATTTTGCCCGTTAGTTTTGACTGTTCATACTGGTTTCCCATACATTTTGACGGTTAGGTTTGACTGTTCGTCCTGGTCTCCCATACATTTTCCGCTGTTAGGTTTGACTGTCCATTCTGGTCTGCTATACATTTTGCCCGTTAGTTTTGACTGTTCGTACTGGTCTCCCATACATTTTGCCCGTTAGTTTTGATTGTTCATACTGGTCTCCCATACATTTTCCGCTGTTAGGTTTGACTGTCCATTCTGGCCTCCCATACATTTTGCCCGTTAGATTTGACCGTTCATCCTGGTCTCCCATACAGTTTGTCCGTTAGTTTTGACTGTTCATTCTGATCTCCCATACATTTTCCGCATTATTCAACATATATTACCCAGAAATGGATGATAAGTTTTGTTGAATCAGTTGTAGACATTGATCCTTCAGGCTTTTTAATTCGGCCACAAGTTCAAATAATCCCACATTGCTGCTCACTCCACCTATATTAACACAATGGGCGAACGTAGGCTACAGCAAATATATACATTTCAAAGTCAGCTTGTTTCATTTTTATCGCTTTTATCACGTTACCCATTCATAAGGTACCCTCGAATTTCCCATGTATGTCCATTATCTCCGAGAGTGATTTTTTGCAGTTTCGAGGCTTGATTTATCTTTTTTCTATGCAGAGGAATTTATGTCAGTGGATTAACTCGATAACTTGAATGGGTCCGACTCTATAGTATGACAAATCAAATAAGTGTACTAAGATTGAAAATTTGAATCAACGAATCAAATTTTCAATCTTCACATGGAAATATCCGAAATGATACTGGAGGTTCTGAGCTGGGCCATCGATCACCCTCTCATCCTGTTTTAATTTAGACACGCACAACATGAACGGTTACCATAATATTATTGTTCTCTTTGTTTGTATGCATGCGAATGGATCTCAATTCACAACGGCCAATTTTCTATATTTTTTTTATTCATCTACATTTATATTAAAAACAACGGACCTCGTAACTTCTCCTTAAAGAAACGTATAAACTGGAGAAGTATATCTGAGAATTGTCATAATGTATATAGTATGACAAGTGTGTTCAAGTCACGTACCAATCATAGGATCTATTTGTCTGTATTGTAGGATTAGATTATTATTTATAGTATTACATGGAATGAAAGCTATAGTCGAGGTTTGACTCCTATATTCAGGTAACGGTATGTTTATCTGTCATTTATCGTGTATGTATAGAGAGTATAATGTGATTTTGAGCGAGTATGCATATAGATAAATACTTAGGGTTGTAACCAAGGGATTTGTTTATTTGGTCCGTTTGAACAGTCTCATTGAGTTCAAATGCTCGACTGAATTTTATACACACATTAAATTCCACTCTATTATCTGGTGAAGACACTTAAAGTTCCACTCCATTATCTGACGAACACTCCTGAATTTATAACAAAAGGTAAACCCCCGACAAGAAAAATTGCAGTGATCTATGTATATTTCCTAAAATTGTATTGCGATGACAAATATTTGGCAAGACATGTGGCCACAAAGAGATATATAATCAGGAAAGTCAATACCATGACGAGTCAGAACAAATAGCTCGATCATCATAGCTTTTTTCTGGATTTTTGCTAACGAACGTATCTTGTTCCGAATTTTCACAAGAACACCTACACCCATTCATTGCATATACTCCCGAATCATGGTCTAGTCACCACCCAAGTTCACAGACGGAGTGAATGTAGGTCGCCAGAAAAGAAACACGAGCTACATGTAAATATTTTTACAACATTCCTAACGATCATATAGTTGCAAAGCCCGGGGACATATGACATAAATGCCGCCATATATATTCTGATTGTTCGTTCTCAGGTCCTCGAATAACAAAGATTTATAAATTTTCTCTCATTTGCTCACTATCAACATTCATTCATGCCGACTCAGAGATGAAATGTGCTTTACTCGAAGGGAAAGTCAATATGATTGGTCTTAAAAATTGTAGTTTCAGTGTTGTAACCGTGCCTCATAATATCTGCGGAGTCGCAGAATAAGAGAGTTCAGTTATCCATCGAAACCTTGTCAATGTCATTCTGCAGGAATTGATCGACGCTCTGCTACCATTGTGCTACGACAGCTTACAGAGAACACAAACGTGATTCCATGGCATGTAATCATGGATACGGAATGTCAAAGATATTTTCATCAGTTCGTTACGAGAACAAGACATATATATGTGGGATCATTAGTGCGATAGGTTGGAGGATTTTTTCGAAAAAATTTAAGAACACAATTCTTTAATGAAATTATATACAGATCGCATTCCATGTAGACTTGTGCCGGTATAAAACTCAAATGCCCGGTGTATTGTCAAATCAACCGTCCTTTGGACACTATATAGACGTAAAAAGGTTAAAATCATTCGATACTTTGAAGCGATTGCCATTTCAATCATAACCATACGAAAATAGGAGAATATTGAATTAAAGGGTGCTTGCTGTTATACGCATGCATGGACACTAAGAGTATAATCGATCATTAACCTTTGAGATGATACCCCAGATTCATTTTATAATACGGCTATCAGTTCTGTGTAACGAAACAAGAGTGGGAATTATTGCTTCGAGAGGTGTAGCATTTAGCATTTAGCACTTATTTAGCCATGCTTAAAGAGAGATGTTCTAGAGTAAACATCAAATTGTTAGCTAAGAATATTCCATCAGCTCTGAAGTTCTTTACACCATTCCCATATTGTGCGACATTAAATAATTAAATTTCTAAAGCCTGGATTTTTTTGATTTTTTTTTTTTTTGTATACCACAAATGAATATCGTAAGTATTCCCCATGGGAGATAACCTAGCAACGATCGATCAATCGTTCCAGGTGTTTGCACTGTTTTTCTAACCACATGTGCTCTGGAAAAAGAAACATTAATCCATTTAAATTCCCACTGTGCCTATTCCAAGAATTTATGGAGCGAGCTCAAGAATTGGGCGAAAAATACTCCGGGGTCCAAAGTTATTATGGGTAATTCAAATTAAAATAATTAACAACTTATTGATGCTTTCAAAAAATATATTTACGTTTGTCGATATCGTAATGTAAAGCCGAGCTTTGTTGGAATAAAGAAACTGGTACTGCAAAGGAGAGATGTGGATAAATACATAGCTTCGAGAAATAAAAACAGCATGGTTTTCGAGCAGAATTGGAACCGTCTGGCTTCATATTGAACATTGAAGTTTTGTCTAGGTTCTTGATATTTTAAATTTCGTCAGATATAAGCACGATGAATATAGAGTTCATCAACGTCTAGGTGAGTTTTTTTATGTGATGAGATTGGGGTTTTGTTGCAACGTCACTGCGTGAAGACGGGCGTTGGATGCCTTAATGCAGATGTTGAGGGCGTTATGATGGTGGGTCCCATAACTCAAACCGATTCGAACCCTTCCGAATAGGCCTGAATTGGTTACAATGTGTATGGTTTTAGCATCTGGGTTACCCACTGGGTTAGTGCATTGAGGTGCATGTAGCCGCTTAGAATGAATATTCTTATGAATATCATAATAGACTGGAAGCCGTACAGAGACGATTTTTTAAATTTCTTTGTTTTAAGTCCTCTGTACCTTATACGGCTAATGATTACTTCTCTCTGTGTCAGCGTTTTAATCTTGCGTCACTTATGAATCGTCGTAAATATTTGATCTTGTTTTTATACATCGGTGTGTCAATGGAAATCTTAATTGTATTTATCTTACTGGCAAGATATTTTATCGCTCAAAGGACTTGTTTTACCCTGAGGCCTGTCGAATTTTAGTGAAGAAAAATCATGTTTTAATTCGTGCTCAGTCACTTTTTAACACATTATCTGTCTCTTCCAACCTTGACATTTTTACCGATATTACGACTTTTAAATCAGAATGCAGGTCCTTATTGTATTGAGTTTAGGCATAGTTGATAGTTTAAGCACATTCAGTTTGTGCAATTCTTAGATTTGCGTATACACATTACTTATCTTAACTGCCATTTTACTTAATGTATACCATGTCAATTTAATATCTCTTTAGTATTATGTCATCATATCAATTCGTATAATTTATCAACATGTATGCTGTTTTATATGCATTTCTGTCTTTTCTGTAAGTGTTTTACTGTCTGTATTACGTTTTATTATTGTTGTATCATGTTATCATCTCTGTTATTGGGTCCGTTGGTCCTGTATGAGAATGATTAAATAAACTAAACTAAACTAAACTTAGACCTACGTGTGGTCCTAATTTGACAGTATTTGCGCTTTCTTAACTACTTCTGACGTCACAATGTCTTCACCTTGAAGGGAGTTAACTCTACCATGGTAGACAGACCCATGTCCAGTACCAGTATGCCTGCGTTTATGAGACTCCTGTATGTTTTGGATGCACTTCAGGGTCCACTTGTCACCCCCTATGGGTGGTGAGTGAGTAGTAGGGTTTAACGTCGTTTTCAACCTTGTTTAAGTCATATCACGACGGTGCCTACTAGTCCAGTAAATCTAGCGCATTTGGGGGCTCAACCCACCACAAATTGCAACAGAATTTATTTCACTGCTATGCATTTCAGAAAGGTCCCCAGACTAACATACTAAAAGTCTACAATCCCATATGCATGGGAAATATCTTAAATTTCAAGTTGAAATTTGAGGTATTTTTCGCGAAATTTCAGTGTTTATCTGTCTCTTGCTCCTATAAGAAAACCTTGTACTTGGTACTAAGCGTGAAAGAAATGGGTCATTACTTACACTCATTCCATTCTTTATCATATCAAGGTTATACTCAGCCTAAAATAATACCCTTGCACGAAAATATTTATGGAGAAATTCAAAATGGCGGATGTATGGGGTCATTCTAAATCTGAACTTTTTACAATTTTCATGACAGTCCAGGTAATCTATCTGGTTTTTTTAGCTGGACCCAAAACAAATTGCAACAGAATTTTGTTCACTGATATGCATTTCTAATAGGCCCACAGAACAACATACTAAAAGTCTACCAAAGTCTATTTGGTGGAGATACGACTTTTTCTAAAACAAAGATACACCATCATGCTTCATATAAGAAGATAGAAAATATTGGTTTGTCTCTGAATAAGGACAGTTTATCATCCAGAAATCCAATCAATACATGATGATCTAGGATACATTATTCTATGGTGGTGAAAACATTTGCATTCCCAATGGATTTGCTCATAAAAGTAGATAGCAAAACGATAGTTCAGCACCAGGGTATATAATCATACATGGTAATATCCTGCCAGTTGGAATTATTTCCATTAGCATTGTTATCTTAAAGGGAACTGACAAGCTGTGATATATTTTCTTTCAACCTTTGACAATCACAGACAATAGTTCCATCAACTTATAAAGATATAACTCTATTATCACAAGCAAGTGTGAGGTCCGACATTCAATAGTGTTTGTACCTTGTTGAAAAAATTGCAGCCTTGCCAATCATTAGAGAGAGAGAAATTAGTTTAGCAATAGTTCAGATATATAACGACAATCTACCAAACATTTATGATCCATCACAATTGTTTGTAAGACAAATGTTGTTGATGAAAGAAGAATAATTATGCAGATCCTAATATATCATTTAATTCTCAAACAAATAATACTTTGAATTATAGGCAAAGTTGACGGCATACATGTAACTTATCAAGTTTCATTTTACATTCTGGTTCATGGTAACATTATTAGGGGAAGTGACTTCTCATACATATAGTTGATGTCTTTTATTGTTATTCCTCATGAACACTGTCATAAGTTGAGAAATATGTCACAGCACTATCAATCCCAATACCAGTCTTCGCCAATGTCATTTTCAAAGGTCTGGGTTTGATGAGTTTGCACAGCTCAGTCGTTTGCATTCTCCACACACACTTGGACAATTCAGGCCATGATCCTTACAGGCGCATCTGCTTCAGCTGCAATCCTTCTTGCAGTTCCACCTGATAACCTCAAGTAACCCCTGAAGCTGCTGGTGGCAGATCAGTTTTCGCAGGGAGAAACCGATTGAATTGTCCACTCCCATTTTTGTGGCTGCAATGGAGGTCTTCCCCTCCAGTGAATTCCTTCGTTTGGATTACTACTGTAGAAACATATAAGCGTTTTTTATGCTGCTGTAATAAATGACGTTCGCCGAGACACCCATGACCTGGATAAACACTCCAGCTTGTTGGCGAAATAGCTCAGTGACATTTGTCTTCTTCAAGGCCAATGCCATATGGTCGGAATACTGTGTCACAGCCCAGAATTGCATGCACAAGCAACATATTTGTACAGACTTGCATTCCCAGCACAGTCTTTGTCTTCTTGACATTCCAAACTCTCCGGCCTTGTTAGTGACATGGGCATTCAGTCAAAGAAAGACGAATTCCTAGCAAACAACGTCAACAAGTAGCAGTTCATTACTCTTATGAGTGACCAGTTGGAAAGGGCGGAATGTTTCGTATGTTGATGTTTTTATTGTAAAAACTGTCGTTTAATCGACTGAAAGCATCAAAACTTTGGTTGTTTATGATATTGACCTGTTAGTTCTGCTCTGTTTTCATGCAGACATGGATGACAATGACATCTACTTTCAGCCAAGAGAGAATGCAAAGAAACGGATAGTTTGGAATGTCAAGAAGACAAAGGCTGTGCTGGGAATGTAAGTCTGCACAAATATGCTGTTTGTGCATGCCATTCAGGGCTGTGACACAGTATAGCATTGGCAAATGTGCGGCCGTAAAGAAAACAACGCTCAATGATCTATTTCGCCAACAAGCTGAAGTGTTCAACCAGGCCATTGAGAGTCCCGATTGAGGTTATCTATTGCAGGTGCTTGTGTGTTTATACAATGGTAACCCTGACGAAGCAATTGGCTGCATGAGGTACAAGCGTTTCTGTGACAAAAACGAACCATATATGTGCAGGTACAATTACAACACATATAAGGGAAGTGGGAAGAGGTGCCGACATACTGGCATTCAAAACCTTCCACCAACATCAGCGTCAGCTAAGTATCAAGGTTCGCATGTTTAGAGTGGAAAGGGGAAGACCATCCATTGCAGTCACAAGAATGAGGGTGGACGGCTTCTCTCTATGAAAACTGAACTGCAACCAGTTCCACTGGCACTCTTTGAGGTTATCAGGTGCAACTGCAATAAAGATTGCAGCTGAAGAAGATGCATCTGTAGGAGCATGGCCTATATTGTTGAAAATGTAAAATGAAACATGGTAAATGGCATGGTAGAACGTCCTGGTAGAACATCAAGTTTACCTATAATCTAGATTATTATTTGTTGATAATTAGATGATAGGATCTGCATAATTATTCTTCTTTCGTCAAAACATATGACACAATTGCGATAGATCAGTAATGGTTTGCAGAGCTGTATTTTTCAACAAGGCACATGTTCTGATAATAGAGAGATATCTCCATGAGTGGGTTTGTGGAAATATTGTCTGTGACAGTTATCGGTTGAAGGTAAATATATCACAGCTTGTCATTTCATTTATTTTGGGAGAGAATTCCTCTTTCAGATGATTATGCTAATGGCAAAAATGCTAACTGACTGAATATTACCATGTATAATTCATATAGCCTGATGCTGAACTATCAGTTTTCTATGTACGCTTATGAGCAAATCCACCGGGAAGACAAATGTGTTCACCACCATGGCATACTGTACCCTGGGTCATGTATTAATTGGATTAATTCTGGATGATAAACTGTCCTTATTCACGGAAAAAAACAATATTCTACCTTGCTTATATGAGGCATAATGGCCTATTATGTATTATAAAATGGCGTATCTTTGTTTTCAAAAAAAGTCGTATCTCCACCAAATAGATTTTGATAGACTTTTAGTATGTTGTTCTGAGAACCTATTAGAAATACATACCAGTGAAAAAATTGTGTTGCAATTTGTTTTGGATCCAGCTAAAAAAACCAGATAGATTGCCTGGACTGTCATGAAAATGGTAAAAAGTTCAGATTTAGAATGACCCCATACATCCGCCATTTTGAATTTCTCCATAAATATTTTCGTGCAAGGGTATTATTTTAGGCTGAGTATAACCTTGATATGATAACGAATGGAATGAGTGTAAGTAATGACCCATTTCTTTCACGCTTAGTACCAAGTACAAGGTTTTCTTATAGGAGCAAGAGACAGGTAAACACTTAAATTTCGTGAAAAATACCTCAAATTTCAACTTGAAATTTAATATATTTCCCATGCATATCTGTTTCTAGACTTTTAGTATGTTATTCTAGAGACCTTTCGGAAATGCCCTGCAGCAAAAACAATTCTGTTGCAATTTGTGGTGGGTCAAGCCTCAATTTGACTGGACTATACATGTGCCAGAACACGAGAGTGCTCATAGTTCCTATTACCCTGGGCACTGATCAGCCCAGCCAGTACAGCACCCGGTCACCCATCCAAGTCGGTTAGGGTATACGGGGTGCAGACATGTCTGAAGGGCGCACCCGAACGACGCTCCAATTTTTTCTACTACTGATGACGCCACAATTTACGTCACAGATGGCGTGACATCCCTCAAGTCGAATTCTCCATCACGAGAGCTTCATTGCGAGAGTAAGCACACTATATTTGGATCGGATATGCCCTCGATCGCCCATGAGTATTTCCGAAGAGCCTACTGTCTTTACTACTGTCCAACTGCGCATGTGCATTTATAAGGTCATTTTCCATTCAAACCACTCTAAGCGTCTTCTACATGCCGAGCGCTTCAATATCATGCTCCACACGGTCCATTAGGACCAAACTTAGCCCATCAATCACTCACACACGCCTCTGTAGACTCCCAAAATGTGAAAGTTATGCCTCTGGAATCCTCAAAATTAACTCTTAGTCACTTTCAACAAATAGGAAACTTGTAAATGGCTAATAAATGAACATTCAGTAATATTCCCTGCCCCCACCCCGATTCTGCGCCCTGGAAATAGAAAGGCTCAGTTTATCTGTAATATCGCTAATATTTTCTGAGGAATATGTTATAAAAACAAGGGGACATCACAATAATACTTAAGGCAGTAGAGAACGTTGGTATCTAGAGGTTGAATGTTTTTGTTTTTGTTTTTATTCCAGAATTTTGTCATCAGGTTAAGAGAAGAGCCATAAAAAATGGATTATTGCGCAAGGTGACAAATTAAAATCAGGAAGTGTTTATATCTCAACGACTCGACGACCAATGATTGACTTTTGACACAAACCTGTTTTGGCGGAAGACGCGTCAACGACGTGGTCCCCGGACAACATAATGAATGACACGAGTTGAAAGAGCCGGAATTGTATAGCCATGAACCGAAATGCAACGGATATGCAATCATATTTTTCTTCCAAGGTATTTCGAGCTGGCCGAAGTGAACACTATCATAAGAAATTGGGGGTAGCCGTGTTAGTCTGCAGATGTATAAACGAATAACAAAGGGTGGCACCTCTCAGACTAACTAAATTTAATGGTCACGAGCTTCACAGATAGTGGATATCTGCTTCGTCAGGTGAAGTGAATTGATTGAAATTGTAGTTTAAGGGCCGCTTCCCATACGGATTTCGCCGCCCATCAACTCAATGTTTTATTTCATTTTCACAGTACATTTCTTAGTTCATTTAATATGATTACAAGCGCTATATCTTAGAATAAATAAATAACAAGGAGAGAGCAGAAGGAGATATAAATAGAAGAAAAAAATAATCGACTATGTTCAAGTTCGTCTGTCTGTTTTTGGACAGGTTATTCTGGTAAATATTTATTCATTGTTCATTTTAATTTAAATTGCGTGGATGAATGCTTTGTCTTTGTATCCCTTTGTACGCACAAAGCAAGCCGTCCAGAAAATACTGGGAGAACCATGGGCGTCGTGAAGATTTTTCATCGTTCCCTATGCTTTCTTTAGAGAGCCCAATACTGTGATGTCCAACATAGGAAAATAACATGCAATTGGGCGCAGAGGTTGAGTCCTTCGCGCTCAAAGACTTCATTAACGACGCCCACGAGGAATGAGCGGGTTATTCCAGAAATCTGTGCCTGTAACAGTGCTTAGAGTGGGTATCTGGATACAGGATGGCAGACTACATCCTACATTGCGTGAAAGTCAAAGGATCATATTCTGTATTAAACAACCGTTAATTCGTGGCATCTTAGGGGTGACGTTCTCCTTGAACACCTGACTTCTGTTCTGCGGAAATTTGCAGTCATAGATGGCGATTTCACGTTTTAAGCTCCGTGCAGTTGAAACCCCTTTTACTGGTTGTGATCAACTGGCATGTTGCACGCTTGAATGGTAAATGGTAAATAATGCTCTCGTGGGTTCCCTCTATACGTGAGCACCCTCATTTATTTGTTATCGCATAACATACTATGTATACATTGCTGTCCTACATAAAAATGTCATATTCCTACACAGCCTTTCCACTAAACCTCTTACTTGGCAGTCAATAAATATAGCTCGCGCGCATTGGCAGTTAAAGGAGAAGAAAACATGTGACTAATGTATATACCGAATGAAAGATCTATCTCCCCCGTATCCAAAAATGTAAGAAAATATTTTTTGCGATTTTTCTACTCGATTAAATCGGCGTTCAACCTGCGCATCGTTGTCTCTCAAGCGTGCCGCCATTTTGGCTCGGGTCGTCTAAGCGTGTGACGTCACCCGGGCCTCACCGCTTTCTAGCGGGAAAGGCGAAAACATAATACAATACCTCTCTTAGCTGTGCTTGTTGCTCCCGCTTCTCCAGCCTGGCAAGTGTGGACAGTCGTTTCGGTTCGAGAGCCTGACGATGTACAAACTCGGTAGGCACAGCATTATCTTTCAGCAACGTCACACACTCGGCATGATGCCCGTGTATTAGCGGAATATTGGCACACTATCACTATCACATTATAACAGTATACAAAATATAAACCTGCAGTCCCGAGAGCTTCTCATACTTTAACGTACAGGGCGGAAGTGAGTATGAGCCCGGCTGACGTCACGCAGCGATGCGCACAATATGTTTTCGGCATTTTTGACTGGTTAAAATAGACGCAAGCCCTTGTAATGGCGGCACTTATGAATCTGTCCACATGCTCAAGTTTTTTATGTTTCGGTATGAATAGAACGGCGGTAAAAAATCGCAAAAAATATTTGCTTACATTTTTGGATACGGGGGAGATAGATCTTTCTTTCAGTGTATACATTATTCACTCGTTTTTTCCTCCTTTAACCATACATGATCTTCTAATTCAGCGTCAGCACGCAGGGTCTACGCTAATATCCATACTACCGATTTCTACATGTTTTTTGTAGGTGACGGTTGATATTATATAAGCCGCATAGTTGGAAGCAGTGTGCAGGTATAGCGTGAACTCGCTAAATGCTGTTGAAGTAGAATCACCGCGTGCGCTGTATCTTTCCTAGAGTGAGTGGTATCATTTGAAGTTAATGGTCTTGTGGATATTATGGAGTTTTATTTTTGGCCACTTTTATATCGTGCTATCTGTCAGTATGCTTGGTATAATTCGTGAATATATATATTCTAGCCGCCCATATTCAACCGTGTAGAAACCTATGTCATGTACTATTGCCAGATCTATTCTCTATGTGACCCCTGAATCTAGACGGTGACAGTCTTGACGAACTCTTCCAGCCTTATATAGCGGGATAAGCAGGGAACTGGTTGAATAAAAAAATGTATGTGGCGTCGTGACGCCTAGTAGCATTTGCTAGATCCTGTGTTAAATGTGACGATTTTAATCAGCGTCACAAAACATTGTTGCAGAAACTTATAAAACAGGGCTACACCACCAAGCGCCTCCACTCAAAGTTTCCCAAATTTGGCGATACATATCGCATGCTGATAGCAAAATACGAGCGTAGCGTGCAAGATCTATGGCGCTACGTTTCGTAACTTGTGTCTAATTCCGCTTAACCCGGGGCTAGGGGCCGTATGAACCCATGTACTTCAAGATCCTCATGGTACTCATATGAACAGTCACAATCAAAGCGTGACTGAGATACATCATTCTTAATTGTGTTAATTGCCGTCATTTACATCTGACGACGATACAGTTCACCAATCTCCAAAGTACGAGTTGTCACAGCGAAACAGCTCACCAATTACCAGTATACGAGTTGTCAGAGCATTTCCATCATAGCTCTCTAGATTTGTATCTAATACCGCTTATGCCGGTGCTAGGGACCGTGTGGTCATATCATCCAAGTTGCCACATGAACAGGTACAATAAACGCGTACCTGAGATACAACACATATCACGAATCGTTAGATTCTTAGTATGTGCTTTAGAATAGTTTTACCGGAAGACTATTCTGTGAAGTCATGTGATGCAGTCAGTATGTCGGCACCTCTTCCCACTTCCCTTATATGTGTTGTAATTTAGATGACGACTTTACAACGAATATTATGGATTAAGAATACTGATCAGCGATACGGATTTGATATTTTTGGAACATCATGATGTCTTGCCGGCATCATTGAAAACTGTTGACCGCTTCTCTCTTGCAGGAAACAAGCCTATGTTTATGTATACTATGATTGTCTTTTTGAATTTGGTGCTAATACTGTTATATGGAATATGGAATAGGTCTTTGGATTATGGACGCGGATATTCTCTAATGGACGACGGCTGAATTATGAATGACGGATCAGACGCTTGTAATTAGAACTGAACTGAATCTCCCCTATATGGAAATCATTCGGCGGGTATTTCGCCATCGACTGCACGGGTGAGAAAATTTGCTATACTGTTTTCAGTTCAATTTTTATGGTTGTTGCTCAGCTTTAATGATCCGATTGAACATCCTGGATCGGTAAGTCATACAGGGGGTCAAACATGCCTGACTGACATGAAGCATGTTGTAACAGAAAAGAATATCCATCTATACTTGAGAGCGTGATTGTTATTCGATTTCACTTCTATTTTGGAACATGAAGCGTTACACGAAACAACACTGTCTACGCGTGACTATCTTAATTGCAATTTTCCTGTGGTTCATCTCATTGATTGTTTTATCGCTTTTACCAAAGAGTTTGGAAAGGCAAAACTATATCGTCGATCGCCCTGGAAGCTGTCCGATGATTTGGCCTGAATTTTCTTCCGAACCTCTGCCTTACACTGCGTTGGCCAGCTATCAAGGATCGGGAAACACCTGGTTACGACACCTGTTACAACAAGCTACAGGTAAATGGTATTTTATTTTCACAGCGAACCATGGGACTTTTTTATTATTTTTTATGATTACAGAAACCCTTAAACCTGAAGTTCATTTGTCTTTTACATACAACATGGACATGGTGAACTAGAAGGCACAATCGAGATTGGCACAATAGGTCCCATGACGGGCGTTGTAGTAACATACAACGAAAGAAATGCAAGGAATTTCCAAATATCTCTCCCCCGTCCGACAGACGACACTTGGTGTCAAGTTCGTGCTTATGGCAAAACATTAACTAATGATCTACACTGACTGATTTTTACGGGAATAGATTGAATCTGCGCCTTTCAGGATTCAAAATTGGTAAAATGTTGGAGGAAATGTATCGAAAATGATTGTCGTTTCAAAACAAGTATAACATATTGTGTGTTTGCTCAACGGGCCTAAGACCACTAAAAGATTTACATTGGCGGCAATGATAACTTAATTCCATCTCGTCGATTTCCTAATTAAATCTGGAAATAGATGTTAAATAGACAATCCGATGATAAAATAGCGGATTGGACATTTGCGGATTGTGACGGATATTGGCGGATTCTTCTCGGTATGGTACAACTGCACAGGCGTACACCCGGGCGCGCACAGCGAGGTCACCAGGTTTTTCCCGAACCGTGTCACAGACCCGCAGAAACAATCGATACCAGCTGCTGCCAGACTGTATGATTCCGGGACTCCGATCAGTGCTGCATAAACTAAATGTACGTACACTTACATATATTTGACTAATAAATTCATTAAAAAACAACTTGAAAGTATATCAATATTTGGAAAGAGCAAATAAAACTTTGCAGCAAGCTCTCTACATACAGTGAACTGTAACATGCTCCTCGCCTTGCGAGTAACACAATGGCAATAAAAAACAACAAACACGATCATAAATTACATAATCATAAATTACCAATCGAAAAGGGGCGTTACACCAACATACCCAGATGTGATCGTTTATGCACGATATGTGACACTTTGGTGAATGAAAAACATTTTTTATTGTACTGCTCTGTATTTAAAAAGCAAAGAGTCCCTGTTTAATGCACTTTGCTTACCCCCCATACCTGCAGACCCTAACAACTTATTTAAGCAACTTGTGGATGGGTCAAATTTTATCATGGCTAAAGCAACCGCAAAATTTGTCCACGACCGTTTCAGCCTTTTGGATTAGAGTTCATGGTTGATGTTCCATAAATATATACACCTCATTCAAGAGTAGCATGCCTATGGTTATTTTGAAATATGGCCATTTTAATGTCTTATAAATGGAAACCCTTTTATATATTTGCATGTTTTATCTGTTGTCTGATGTTTGTACATGTAGTTGTGTATGTTTTATATGTATGTTTGATTGCGTTTTAGTCCTGCTGGGCACAACTTTTACGCAAATAAACTATTCTATTCTATATTCCAACAGTGCATACATGGACAATATATAACGTGGCGAAGGAATAATTTGTAAAGAATTTAATCCCGTGATACCTCGAATATAACACGTATCCATTTCTGCATGGAAATCTACTAACCCTTGTAGTTTAAACAAAGGAAAACCCTCTTTAAGTTCTCACTCCATACCTAGATGTTCGAGGAGGCGTGTTTTAGGAGGCGTATCAATAGAGAATAGGGTTCAATGGCATAATTTCACTCCAATCTTCATATTAATGCAGACGTATAAAATCATGTATTTGCATGGACGTCTAAGGGAATAGAGAAGCAAAGCAACTCCGAGTAGGGATGACAATTTCATTCTGTATATTTCGCTATTAGTTATAGCATCTTCAGCAGTGAACAAAGTTACAAACAGCTACATACGCACAGTATATATACAAAGCATAATGTGATCTTAGCCAATACACATTTATGAATAGGTAAGCCAGCAAATTGTGTCAGTCAGGTTGGACGGATATTAAAATGTTGTCATTTTCAGAAAATTGTTAAATGTTAAAGAGATAACCTGACAGCGATCTACAAATGGTGTGATCCAGATGATACAATACACACTCTAATTGATGAAAACAATACATAATCTGCTTATTTTGCAAGAACTAAGTAAACTGTACATAAATGAATAAAGTATGGTGATATAGTGGGTATGTACCTACATTGAATATTTCTACATCTCATGAAGTTTGGATAAGACTTGTCATTTTAAGATAATATAGGTATAATTTTCTCGGCAATCCACATCAGAATTGACGGAAACCTACAAATGTTGTAACTCGCATGGGAATATACAATTATGAAACAATACACAGTCTAATTTATGAAAAGAAAACTGGTTAATCTATAAATGATATTACCTATATAATTTTAAATCCTTTGATGCTTTCAATCCTTGGTTTAAAATTGGTTTGTGCGGCGTATGGTTAAGACTTCTTTAAGTAACACTAGAAACCATTGAGCTGCTATAACAATAATTTTAGTCTTTGACTCTATAAGAGACAACAAAGAGATCGGGTTATCATCAAAAGAGCCATTTGCTAGATCAAATATTTGCCGAATGTAACTAAAATTTTCGCACTGGCTTATATGGTTAAGGGAAGGTAACTGAATTCTGATTTTGGAAAATTGCAATACACATGCGCCACTTACCCATATCATATCCAGGTTATGTTATGCAAGCATAGATGCCCATTTCAGAAATATTTCCTTTTAAATCATGGCGAAATATTTATCTAAAAAGATGGTGTCAATTCACCGGCAATTTTTTGTTAGAAGGGCCGCCATCAAATAAAAACCCATGTATAGATTCTCATCTAGAGTATTATAGGATTATGAGCATATACAATCTCATTTCTGTATCTTCAGTCGTTTTCTTGTAATGTTTAAAAGAAAACGTGTAAGCAACCTTTGGCGAAAACGTTCCGGGAGCCAAGCCGAACAGTCTGTGATATAGTCCAGTCAAATTGAGGTTTGACCCACCACAAATTGCAACAGAATTGTTTTTGCTGCAGTGCATTTCCGAAAGGTCTCTAGAATAACATACTAAAAGTCTACAAACAGATATGCATGGGAAATATATATTTTTCGCGAAATTGCAGTGTTTACCTGTCTCTTGCTCCTATAAGAAAACCTTGTACTTGGTACTAAGCGTGAAAGAAATGAGTCATTACTTACACTCATTCCATTCGTTATCACATCAAGGTTATACTCAGCATAAAATAATACCCTTGCACGAAAATATTTACGGAGAAATTCTAAATGTCGGATGTATGGGGTCATTCTAAATCTGAACTTTTTACCATTTTCATGACAGTCCAGGCAATCTATCTGGGTTTTTTAGCTGGACCCAAAACAAACTGCAACAGATTTTTTTTCACTGGTATGCATTTCTAATAGGTTCCCAGAACAACATACTAAAAGTTTACCAAAATCTATTTGGTGGAGATACGACTTTTTTCTAAAACAAAGATACGCCATTTTATAATACATAATATGCCATTATGCCGCATATATATTGATTTTTCCGTGAATATGGACAGTTTATCATCCAGAAATCCAATTAATACATGACCCAGGATACAGTATGCCATGGTGGTGAAAACATGTGCCTTCCCGGTGGATTTGCTCATAAGCGTAGATAGCAAACTGATAGTTCAGCATCAGGCTACATGAATTATACATGGTAATGTTCAGTCAGTTAACATTTTTGCCATTAGCATAATCATCTGAAAGAGAGAAATTCTCTCCCAAAATAAATGAAATGACAAACTGTGATATATTCCCTTCAACCGATAACTGTCACAGAAAATATTCCCACAAACTGACTCATGGAGATATCTCTCTATTATCACAACATGTTCCTTGTTGAAAAATACAGCTTTGCAAACCATTAATGATCTATCGCAATTGTGTGTCAGATATGTTTTGACGAAAGAAGAATAATTATGCAGA
The DNA here is from genome assembly GCA_036873755.1 of Hanleya hanleyi. Lineage (NCBI taxonomy): Eukaryota > Metazoa > Mollusca > Polyplacophora > Lepidopleurida > Hanleyidae > Hanleya > Hanleya hanleyi. The sequence continues at coordinate 153,520 of JAVTVY010032377.1, forward strand.
TCCTATCATGTAATTATCAAACAAATAATAATCTAGATTATAGGCAAACTTGATGTTCTACCATGACGTTCTACCATGCCATTTACCATGTTTCATTTTACATTTTCAACAATATAGGCCATGCTCCTACAGATGCATCTTCTCCAGCTGCAATCTTTCTTGCAGTTGCACCTGATAACCCCAAAGAGTGCCAGTGAAACTGGTAGCAGTTCAGTTTTCACAGAGAGAAGCCGTCCGCCCTCATTCTTGTGGGTGCGATGGATGGTCTTCCCCTTTCCACTCTAAACACGCGAGCCTTGATACTTAGCTGATGCTGATGTTGGTGGAAGGTTTTGTACCTGCACATATATGGTTCGTATTTGTCACAGAAACGCTTGTATCTCATGCAGCCAATTGCGTCGTCAGGGTTACCATTGTATAAACACACAAGCACCGGCAATAGATAACCTTCATCGGGACTCCCAATGGCCTGGTTGAACACTTCAGCTTGTTGGCGAAATAGCTCATTGAGCGTTGTTTTCTTTACGGTCGCTTTGCCAATGCCATATGTGTCACAGCCCTGAATGGCATGCACAAACAGCATATTTGTGAAGACTTACATTCCCAGCACAGCCTTTGTCTTCTTGACATTCCAAACTATCCGTTTCTTTGCATTCTCTCTTGGCTGAAAGTAGATGTCGTTGTCATCCATGTCTGCATGAAAACAGAGCAGAACTAACAGGTCAATATCATCAGCAACCAAAGTTTTGACGCATCAGTCGATTAAACTGCAGTTTTTACAATAAAAACAACTGCATATGAAACATCCTGCCCTTTCCAACTGGTCACTCATAAGAGTAATGAACTGCTACTTGTTGACGTTGTTTGTTAGGAATTCATCTTTCTTTGACTGAATGACCATGCCACTAGCGGGGCCGGAGAGTTTGGAATATCAAGAAGACAAAGGCTGTGCTGGGAATGCAAGTCTGTACAAATATGGTGCTTGTGCATGCCATTCTGGGCTGTGAGCGGTATTCCGACCATATGGCATTGGCAAAGGTGCTGCCTTGAAGATGACAACTGTCACTGAGCTATTTCGCCAACAAGCTGAAGCGTTCATCCAGGTCATGGGAGTCCCGACGAAGGTCATTTATTGCAGCAGCATAGAAAACGCTTATATGTTTATAGAGTAGTAACCCAGACGAAGGAATTGACTTGAGGGGAAGACCATCCATTGCAGCCACAAAAATGGGAGTGGACAATTCAATCGGTTTCTCCCTGCGAAAACTGATCTGCCACCAGCTTCAGGGGTTACTTGAGGTTATCAGGTGGAACTGCAAGAACGATTGCAGCTGAAGCAGATGCGCCTGTAAGGCTCATGGCCTGGATTGTTCAAGTGTGTGTGGAGAATGCAAACG